>JAQZBX010078418.1:0-14132 GCA_029593785.1 Cabassous unicinctus
AGCCCCCTGCATGGTTCTTTCACAGACCATTGAACATTTTATAGGGTCAAGCAAGTGTCCTTAAGGAGCACAGAAAAATGTTGCCATGGTGATAATATCTGTCATTGTGAACACTGCTGTGTGACCTGTTTGATGCCCTAAAATCTTGCTCAGAGCTATCTCTTTGTAAGATTTATTTGCTGATTTGTTTTCTTTTTTTGAGTGTCCTGTGTATTTACTGTTTTGCAGCAGAAAGCCCTACAAAGAACATAATTGCAAATATCCAGCTGAGTGAAAAGAGTTAGTGCTTAAGTACAAGTGGAGACCTGACTTTAAAAAACAAAAACAAAACTTAAATAGAACTCGGGGTCCTACAAGCATTTGGACTCAAGGGTTTCTGGGTCTGCATAGCTGAACTGCCTCACCCATGGACCCACAATGTTGGTAATGATTCCCATCCCCCCCCAAAATAAATACATGGAATCAGTGGTGCCATAGGTAGAACGTGAGCCAGTGAGCCCCTATTCTAGAGGTTTCTCTAGCCCTCTATTGATGTGACATGGCCTTGATAAAGACAATAGGAATTTCTTGAAGGTCAGTGGTCTGTAACTGTTAAGTGAGGATTCTACATAATTCTTTTGGTTCCTATTTCTAGTGAGATAGACACACATAGAGGACTTTCTTCAGTTCATTGTACAGGACCACTACGAAGCCTCCAACCATGCCTCTGAGAATATTGGACAATGCACCCTTGAAGAAGGTTTTGCCACCTTCATCTTTGAAAATCTTCCTCCAGCAGTCAATGGTCCCAGTATACGCGATGTTGTTTCCTTTGTGCCCAGATAGCACCATCGCCACCTAATGTTGTGGAAGGAGTAAGAGACCACAACGGCCATGGCTGTCATGAGTGTCACAATCTGGGTGATCATTCACCTCCCCACAAAGTGTGTTCTCTTGGGGCCTGGGAGCATACGTTTGGCCATATCATACATGCCAAAGTAGGCTGCCCTGTAGATGATGACACCCTCAGAGACACCTTGAGCCCTGGTACAGGCCTTTGATGCTGTCAGCCTTGTCAGATGATCTCCCAGGCCTTTGAATTTCTTCTGTGCCAGATTTCCCAATATCAGCAAAATCCAGCAAGTTCTGGCAAAATTCAGCAGGTAGACAAAGCAGAGAGGTGGCTCCAGTCACCCACTAGAGCCCATATTGATGGCAAAATACCTCCAGAACTGGTGTGGTTGTCTACTCTGCCCAGGAACAACTGCTTTTACTTATCTTTAATGGCAAAGTTGAGGGCTTGAATGGGGAAGTAGTGGATGACATTGGCCCAGTTATCCCTCTAGAAGGAAAGGGTGCCCTGCTCCTTGTGAATGCAGACTGTACAGTTCGTGATGTCTTTGTACTGTTTGTCAATGGCAATCTGTTTACTGGCATGTTACACCTGCAGCAGCAGCAGCTTGACTCATTTGATGGGAGTTGTGGCCGTCTTGGAGATGGTGGTAGTTATGTTGCTGGGCAGGAAGTCCTTGGTGAAGGAGATGGTCTGTTCCATCATGGTGGCAGAGTGGGCAGCAGAGCAGGTACAGAGCTGGAGTAGAAGCATGGAAAGACAGGAGAACTGAAAAGCCTAGTATGCTTTTTTAATGTGGATATATTGAACATTCTTAATAATAATGACAATTAGTATTTATTGAACATTTATTAGGTGCTAGCCACTATACTAGGAATTTTCAATAGATTATCTCCTTTAATCCTAGTACAATATCAGCTCCTAAGGGTAGAGATCTTGTTTTTTTTGTTCATTGTTGTATCCCTAATATCTAACACAATACCTATCATAGAGCAAGTGTTCAGTAAATGTTTACTGAATGAATAATCAACCCTTCAAGGAAGTTACTGTGATAATTTCATTTTACAAATGAAGAAACTGAGACTAAGAAATGTAAAGCAATTTTTCCAAGGTCATATAGATTGGAAGGGGTAGACCCCAGAACAGAACTCAGGCAGCCTGACTCCAGAATCTACACCATATTGCCTTTTAAACCATAGTATTCATTCAGAACAGTACTTTTCACCTCTTCCATATCCTACAGGATATCCAGCTATTTTTGTAAAACAAAGAAGTAATTAAATTCATTTCAGTTCAACACTTGTTGGGTATAATATTAGAATTGTGAGTTAGGAAAACTAGATTCTATTATGGGATCTCAAAATAGCTGGGTGACCTTGAACAAATAATATACTCTCTCTAGACTTTGAACTCTTCATGTGTAAAATGGAAAAGTTGGACTAGCTGACTTAAGCCTGCTCCAGCAATAAAATATCATGATTTTAAGAAATGGCACTTAAAAGGCCATCAGTGAACTTACCTGCTGGGAATTGGGAGCTATGGGGGATGTCACTGGTTTATGTATCTTAACCTTTAATCTAGAGGGAATGAAAAAGAGGAAAGAAGGGCAACAAAGTGGTAAATATATAATGGCAGTGGTTGAGTGTGCCTTCTAGAAGAGGAAATAAAGCATTAATCAAAGTAACAAAGAAGCCTCAGATCATCCCTAATTTTAAGAGATGAGATTTACCTCTATCCTGGTTTTTTCCTTTGAGAAGTATAATAATATCAACAACAATAACTTAAAGTTACTTAGTATTTTATAGTTTTTAAAAACTTTTTTCTCATTTTTACCTTAGAACTATGATGAGAAATAGTTTGGACAGAATAATTGGGATAATCAAGAGCTTGGCCATGGTGACATAATCTTTTTTTTTTAAAGATTTATTTTATTTATTTATTTATCCCCTCCCGCCTTGCAGCTTGTGCTTGCTGTATCCATTTGCTGTGTATTTTTCTGTGTCTGCTTGTCTCCCTTTGTTGCATTATCTTACTGCACTAGCTTTCCACGTGGCGTGGGCCAGGCCAGCTTGCCTTCACCAGGAGGCCCCAGGAATCAAACCCTGGGCCTCCCATATGGTAGACGGGAGCTCTATCACTTGAGCCACATCCACTTCCCCACATAATCTATTGATTCCTGATCTTGTTCTTTTTGATGCCCCAGTCTGTCTTCTCCCAAAATTTGAAGATGTTGTGAAATTCTTATTTTTTTTAATGTCATGAATTTTTCATTTAAATTCACTTGATTAAAAAAAATTGCCTCATGACAGTTTTCCCTTAGATTTCCAGCAGTAGTGGATATTTTTTTTTTTAACTTTATTTTGTATATTTAATACTTGAAAATTAAAAAAATTAAAAACTAAAAAGAAAACACAGGTAAATAAAAACATACATTTCTCATTTAAATGTACTGGATACATATAATTTTTAAAAAATAATACAGTATGTTACACAATATATTTGGTTCATAGTAATGCAATCATACAGTATTTGTCCTTCTGTGTCTGGCTTGCTTCGCTAAACATAATTCCTCCAGGTTCATCCGTGTTGTCGTATACTTTACGGCTTCATTTCTTCTTACAGTTGCATAATATTTCATCTTGTGAATATACCACAGTTTGTTTATCCATTCATCTGTTGATGGATACCTGGGTTGTTTCCAACTTTTGGCAATTGTGAATAATGCTGCTATGAACATTGGTGTGCAGGTGTCTGTTCGTGTCACTGCGTTCAGTTCTTCTGGGTATATACCCAGTAATGGTATTGCAGGGTCACCTGGCAAGTCTATTTTCAGCTTCTTTAGGAACTGCCAACCAGTCCTCCACAGTGGCTGTACCATTCTGCATTCCCACCAACAGTGAAGAAGTGTTCCTATGTCTCCACATCTTCTCCAACACTTGCAGTTCTCTGTCTTTTTAATAGTGGCCATTCTGATAGGTGTGAAATGATATCTCATTGTAGTTTTGATTTGCATTTCCTTAATCATTAGTGATGTTGAGCATTTCTTCATGTGCTTTTTTGCCATTTGTATTTCTTCTTTGGACAAATGTCTGTTCAAGTCTTTCGCCCATTTTTTAATTGGGTCATTTGTCTTTTTATTGTTGAGCTATAACACCTCTTTATATATCCTGGATGTTAAACCCTTATTGGATATGTGATTTCCAAATTTTTCTCCCATTGAGTCGGCTGCCTTTTCACCATTTTGACAAAGTCCTGTGAGGTGCGAAAGTATTTAATTTTGAGGAAGTCCTATTTATCTATTTTTTCTTTTGTTGTACATGCTTTGGGTGTTATGTCCAAGAAACCACCACCTACTACAAGGTCTGAAGATGTTTCCCTACATTTTCTTCTAGTAGTTTTTTGGTCCTGGCTTTTATACTTAGGTCTTTGATCCATTTTGAGTTGATTCTTGTATAGGGAGTGAGATAGGAGTCCTCTTTCATTCTTTTGGTTATAGATATCCAGTTGTCCCAGCGCCATTTGCTGAAGAGACTGTTTTGTCCCGTTAACATTAACTTGGTAGGTTTGTCAAAAACTGGTTGACTATATAGGTGAGGGTTTATTTCTGAATTCTCAATGCTATTCCACTGATCAATGTGTCTATCTTTATGCCAGTACCATGCTGTTTTGACCACTGTAGGTTTGTAATATGTTTCAAGGTCAGGCAGTAAAATTGCTCCCACTGTCACTCTTCTTTTTTAGAATGCTTTTGGCTATTCAGGTGCACTTTTCTCTTCCAAACGGATTTGTTAATTGCCTTTTCTAACTCTGTAAAATAAGCTGTTGGGATTTTGATTGGCATTACATTGAATCTATAAATCAGTTTGGGTAAGATTGATATCTTCACGATATTTAGTCTTCCAGTTCATGAACATGGAATGTTTTTCCATTTGTTTAGGTCTTTTTAAAATTTCTTTTTGCATTGTTTTGTAGTTTTCTACATATAGGTCCTGTATTTCTATTTTTTTTTAAAGAATTATTTATTTATTCTGCCCCCCCCATTGTTTTGCGCTCACTGTCTGCTCTCTGTGTCCATTCACTGTGTGTTCTTCTGTGTCTGCTTGTCTTCTCTTTAGGTGGCACCGGGAACTGATCCTGGGACCTTCCGGAGTGGGAGAGAGGTGCTCAATCTCTTGCGCCCGCTAGCTCCCTGGTCTGCTGCATCTCTTATTGTTTCTCCTCTGTGTCTCTTTTTGTTGTGTCATCTTGCTGCACCAGATCTCTGTGTGGGCCAGCACTCCTGCGTGGGCCAGCACTCCACATGGGCCAGCTCTCCGCTTGGGCCAGCTCGCTGCACAGGACAGCTTGCCTTCACTAGGAGACCCTGGGAATCAAACCCTGGATTTCCTATATGGTAGATGAAAGTCCAATTGCTTGAGTCACATCTGCTTCCCCGGTCCTGTACTTCTTTGGTTAAATTAATTCCTAGATATTTGAGTCTTTTTGTTGCTATTGTAAATGGAGTTTTTCCCCTGATTTCCTCCTCAGATTGTTCAGTACTAGTGTACAAAAACATTACTGATTTTTGTATGTTGATCTTGTATCCTGCCACTTTGCCGAACTCATTTATTAACTCAAGTAGCTTTGTCATCGATAATTCAGAACTTTTTAAAGTACAGGATTATATAATCTGCAAACAGTGAGAGTTTTACTTCCTCTTTTCCTATTTGGATGCCTTTGGTTATTTTTCTTGTCTAATTGACTTAGCTAGAACTTCTAGTACAATATTGAATAACAGTGGTGACAGTGGGCATCCTTGTCTTGTTCCCGATCATAGAGGGAAAGCTTTCAACCTTTCCCCACTGAATATGATGTTGGCTGTGGGTTTTTCATATATGCCTTTTATCATATTGAGGAATTTTCCTTCTATTCCTATCTTTTGAAGTGTTTTTATCAAAAAAGGATGCTGGATTTTGTTGAATGCCTTTTCTGCATCAATTGAGATTATCATGTGTTTTTTTCCCTTCATTTTGTTAATGTGGTGTATTATGTTGATTGATTTTCTTATGTTGAAACAACCTTGCATACCAGGAATAAATCCCACTTGGTCGTGATATATAAGTCTTTCGATATGCTGTTGGATTCGATTTGCAAGTATTTTGTTGAGAATTTTTGCATCTATGTTCATTAGAGAGATTGATCTGTAATTTTCTTTTCTTGTAGAATCTTTATCTGGATTTGGTATTAGGGTGATGTTGGCTTCATTGGCAAATTTACCTTTTCCTGTCTATTATCACTTTCCACTTTCATTCCATTATGATCTGAGAAGGTGCTTTGTATAATTTCAAACTTTTTATATTTATTGAGAGCTGCATTGTGACCTAACATATGGTCTATCCTGGATAAAGATCCATGGGCACTTGAGAAGAATGTATAATCCCCTGAATTTGGATGCAGTGTTTTGTATATGTCTGTTAGGTCTAACTTGCTTATCATATTGTTCAATTTCTCTGAGTCCTTGTTGATTTTCTGTCTAGTTGTTCTATCTAATGATGTGAGTGGGGTGTTGAAGTCTCCAACAATTATTGTAGAGATGTCTACTTCTCCCTTCAGTTTTGCCAGAGTTTGTCTCATGTATTTTGGGGCACCCTGGTTAGGTACATAGATATTTATGGCTGTTATAGCTTCCTGGTGGATTGTTCCTTTTATTAATATATAATGGCTTTCTGTATCTCTTATAACTTTTTTGCATTTAAAGTCTGTGTTGCCTAATATTAGTATAGCCACCTCTGCTCTTTTCTGGTTACTATTTGTGTGGAGTATCTTTTTCTACCCTTCAACTTTCAGCCATTTTGTATCCCTGGGTCTAAGGTGAATTTCTTGTAAGCAGCATATGGATGACTCATGATTTTTTATCCAGTCTGTTAGCCTGTATCTTTTGATTGGGAAGTTTAATCCATTGACATTCAATGATATTACTGTAAATGCACTATTTACTTCCACCATTTTATTCTTTGGTTTTCATATATCATATCAATTTTTTTCTGTCGTTTTATTCTTTTGGTTATCTTTTCTACTATTCTTTCTTCTATACTCACCTCCAAGCTTGTCTTTTTCTTTCAGGTTCTAAGCCTTCCTTTAATATTTCCTGCAAAGGTGGATTCTTTTTTCCAAACTCCCCTAGTTTCTGTTTCTTTGTGAATATTTTATACTCACCTTCATATTTGAAGGACAATTTTGCTAGATAAAGAATTCTTGGCTGGCAGTTTTTCTCTTTCAGTATCCTGATTGTATCATACCACTGTCTTCTTGCCTCCATGGTTTCTGAAGAGAAATATGCGCTAAGTCTTACTGGATGTCCCTTGTACGTGATGGTTTGCTTCTCCCTTGCTTCTCTTAGAATTTTCTCTTTATCTCTGACATTTGACATTCTGAGTAGTACGTGTCTTGTAGTAGGTCTATTCAGGTTTATTCTGATTGGGTTACGATGCGCTTCTTGGACATGTAAGTTCATTCCTTTCATGAGAGTTGGGAAATTTTCAGCTATTATTTCCTCAAATACTCTTTCTGCACCTTTTCCCTTCTCTTCTCCTTCTCATATCTCCCATGACATATGCTTCATGTTGTCATTCAACTCTCTGAGCCCCTGCTCAATTTTTTCCATCCTTTTCTCTCCTCAATTTTAGCTGTTCTGTCTTCGGTATCACTTATTCTTTCTTCTGTCATTTCAAGTCTGCTGTTGTATCCCTCAAATGTGTTTTTTATTTCACCTATTGTGTCTTTCATTCTCATGAGCTCTTTTTTCTTTTTGTCCAGGATTTCAAATTCTTCTTTGTGCTCACTCAATGTTTTCTTGATGTCATTTATCTCTTTAACCATATTGTCTTTCAACTCATTAATTTGATTTTGGAAATTTGTGCGCATCTCACTGATTAGTTCTCTCAAATTCTGTGTGTCTTCTGTGGCTTTGATATATTCCTTTTCTTGGGCCATGTCTTCTATTTTCTTAGTATGGTTCGTAATTTTTTGCTGATGTCTAGGCATCTGATTAGGATGTAGTTTATTCAGATGCTCAAAGTTTTTTCTCTTTTGTAGGAATTTAGTGGCAGGAGGCTGTGTGTTACCACTGCTCTTTGATTCCTGGCTCAACCTGGATTGTTAGGATTGTCCCTGCTGGTTGCTCAAAACTGGGCACTGGACCCAGTAATTGGTTGTAGTTTCGCTTCCTAGGACCTTGGGGAGGGAGGCTATAGAGGCTGGGAAAAAACCCTCCTACTTATTTTTAATTTTCTTGTGTGCACTTCCTTGGTCTGCTGGCAGATGTTGCTCTTTGGGAGCTCTCAGTTCAATTCCTGGTTGGAGTATATTTGTTGCAACACAGACTGGATCAATGTGATAGAGCTTCTTGTCCAGAGGCTAGGAGCCTTGTAATTCAAGCTTTCTCTAAGACAGTTTTCCAGCCTTCTTTGGAAGCCCCCTCCCTTTTCCTGGCTGGAAAATAGTTCCACTTCCCTCTGAGTCCTCAACAATCAGTCCAGGTTAGTAGAGAAGGAGATTGGGAGGGTCGTATATTTTTAGCCCTCTGCCAGCTCCCAAGGCAAACAATGGTGCAGCCCTACCCAGCCTGGAATGGCTCCTGGGACACAGCAGACCAAATTTGTGAGTCAAAAGCTGAGTCAGTCCCTCTCTCTCCCCTTTCCTGTGGCATCATCAACAGGTAGTCCCAGCTAGAAGAGAGGGAGATTGCAAGGGTCGGATTTCTGCAGTCCAACGCTGGCTCCCAGGTCCCACCTGGCCTGGAAGGGCTCCTGGGACACAGCAGACCAAATTTCTGGGTCAGAAGCTGAGTCAGCCTTAGGCTGTGTCCTTCTCTCTCCCCTTTTCTGGGGTGGTAGATCCCTGGAATCCCCTTTGTCTGTAGCCGCAGGCCCAGAGGCCTGAGAATTCTGAAGTGCCTTTAGTGTGGGGGATGTTGTCAGCAGCAGTAGCCACTGGTTTCAACTCACAGTTCTGTCATCATGAATTCCCTCCTTTGTCCCTCTCTCCTCTGAGTGCTGTCCAGGCTTTGCCTGGAGTCCTAAACTCTAGAAGATCTTTTTCTAGTCTGTTCCAGCCTGTTCTCTAGCTATTTTTCGATATTTTAAAATAAATCAGGTAATAATAGGGTAGCAAAACTTCCAAAACAATATGTTAACGTTTTTAGAAAGAAGATCTTTATGGATAAAGCACACATTTTAAGGCTCACTAGTTTTATATTTTAAAATTGCGTTGTATGATAATATTTCTTATCCTGCAAAGTTTAGCCAATAAATTCACTAAACACTTATCAAATGCCTACTATTTACAAAGCACTATTCTGGATGCCTAAAAAATTCAAAGTGGTTCTTGCTGTCAATCCCATAAAAATGCAAAACCTGTACAACTAATCATTGCACATGATAAAATATTATAAGTTCTGTAAGCTAAATATAAAGTGTTACTGGAAATAAAGAGAAAGACACCACTTTCAGTGATAGTGGTTGAAAAAAAAAATTCATGGAAGCTGAAGTGCTGTAGCCAAGTCTTGAAGAGTGTAAATCTTGAGAGGGGAGACTAGGGATGATGATGTTGGTGATGATGATGATGATGATTTGGGGAGCCATAAGTAGTTAAGTAGTCCATCAGGGTGAAGCATAAGTTATAAATGGTGAGTAGTGGGGAGCAAAGAGAAGAAATTAATTGAAAGTTATGAATAAGTTTGCATTTCCTGACAACAGTTTTTAGAAGGATCCCTTCAACTCTTGGTTCCTTGTATGCCTATAAATGTTCCTTCCCCAATGCCATGCCAACCTCAAATAAAACAAAATCAAACAAACAAAAAACCGCAATTAATTTCTTTATTCAACAAACATTTATTGAGTACCTGATATTTCCCAGGTACTTTGCCAGATTTATAAGCTCTAAAGATAATCTAGACATAGTCTTTGCCCTCAAGGAGTTAATGGTCTGATGGGGAAGACCAACTCTTGGTTAGGAAAGGGGTATATACAGAATGCCCATTTTATTTGAAATGGGGCCACCTTGAAAAAGAACGAGCTTGGGTGTACTGGGCTAACTGCCTGAATTCTGTTTTTAGCCCTTGGGAACAACCTCAGAATGTGTGGCATACCAGCAGAACAGCTGCATGCTATATTTTGAAAATGACTGAAGTAGTGCCTCTGTTTTTCCAGACCCTTAGCAATGACTCTCACTGGGAAGGAGAGCCAAGCTCTTTCTCTCCTGGCTTGTGCTTTTGGGCTCATTGTTCCATAAAATTTTAGAGAGGAAGTTTTAGATTTTCTTGCCTTTTTTTCTAAAGAAAAGCGATGTGGAGGAAGAAGGGATAAAAGGATTAAGAACTTTAGAGGCCTTTAATGTAAAAATATATAAAAAATTATCTTTTGGTATTTCTTAGCTGCAGCAAGAGATGATAATAACAATAAATAAATAGTATTTATTGAGTGCTTACTTTGTGCCAGGCTCTATGATGGGGACTTTAACATACATTTCCCAGTTTTATGCATGCAGCAGTCCTAAGTTAGCTTCTAATGTCATCACCTTTTTACAAATGAAGAGACTGAGGACTAAAAAGGTTAAGTAATTTCCTCATTCACTTATCTCTTAGGTGGATATGATGGAAAGAGTATTGGAATGTGTTTTTATTTATCATATTTTATAGAGAAAACTGAGGCCTACAAGTGATTGGTCTACAGGCACACAATAGAATAGTATCAGAACCAGATTTAGAACCCACATCTCAATTTTGTAACTCTCAAAAATTTTTTTGACCTTTTGTAATAAAAAAATTCAAACATATATACTACCCAGCTTCTACAATTACCTATTCATGGCCAATCTTATTTCATCTATATCCCCACCCTGTTGACCCCCCCACCATATTATTATTATTATTATTATTTATTTATTTTATTTTTTGAGGTAGCTGGGCCAGGGATTGAACCCAGGGACCTCATATATGGGAAGCTGGGGACTCAACCACTGAGCTATACCAGCTCCCCCTCCACCATATTATTTGGAAGCAAATATTAAACATCATATTATTTCACCTAAAATGTGTCATAGTCTCTTTAAAATATAAGAACCCTTTTTAAACATAATTGTAAGATCATTATCACACCTAAAAATTATAAGTAATTACTTAACACCATCAGCTATTCAGTCTGAGTTCATATTCCAATTGTCTCATAAATGCCATATTTTTCCTTACAGTTTGTTTCCTTGAATCAGAATCCAAATAAAGTTTATACATTATAATGGATTGATATATCTTTTAAATCTCTTTTAATCTATAGCTTTCCTTCCATATTTTTGTTGTGATTTACTTATTGAAGAAATGAGTTGTTTGTCCTACAGAGTTTCCTACAGTTTGGATTTTGTTGATTGTAAAACTGTGATGTAGTTAAAGATATTCCTGTCTTCTGTATTTCCTGTAAATTGGTAGTTGGGTCTAAAGGCTTGATCACATTCAGGTTTGATATTTTTTTTCAAGACTGCTTCACAGATAATGTTGTGCATCTCTGTCAGGAGGCACATAATGTCTGGTTCTCTCTCTTTTTGTGATGTTAACAATCATTGGGGCTTAATGTCTTTATGCCTTAATTTATTAGGGGTTGCAAGGCCTTACACTTCTGGCCATGATGGAATAGGACTTATCTTACCACATTAATAACTAAAACACCCAACAAATATATGAAACAATGGTTTTCAGACACTGGAAAACAGGCAGCGCAGGATATGACCCCTAAAAGAAGAGAAACGAGGTGAGCCCTATGAGTTTCCCAGATCACTGCCTGGAGAGAATTTCTAGGCTGTAGTATAGGCTGCAGTAGAGCCTGGTGGTCTTGCTGAGTGGTGAGGACAGTTTCAGGTACTGTAGCATTTTGATATTATTTATGAATTCCAAAAAGAAATATAGATTATGTTTGTAAACTGGTCGGTTCCTCTGGCGTGATAACCCTTTGATTATATTAGATCAGCTGAGATGTCTGACTAAATTATGTTAAGATTGGGGCTGTGATCCAACCACGTCATTAAAGTGTGACTCAGCATCAAGTCCCAGCCCCCTTGGGGATAAAACAGATGCTCACATGGAAGTAAATACACAGAGAAGAAGGACACAGAGGAAGAGAGACAGCTCATTAGACACGGCGGAGGCCCTAGGAAGAGAGATGAGCCTGATAGTCTACCGCTGACCTTGTGAAGAGAACTGAGCAGCTGAGCCTGGAAAGAAACAAGCCCTGGGGAGAGAGATGAGCCTTATACCAGCCTACAGCTGAGATTGGAAGAAGCTGGGACCACAGAGCCTTAAGAGGAAGAAGGAAGGCTGAAACCTCACAGGTTCACCCACCATCTTGCTCCAACACATGGCCAATGACTTTGGGTGAGAAAGTACCTCTTATGGTCCTAGAGTTGGACTCTAGGGCCTTGTAAGTGTCTACCCCAAATAAATATCCTTTATAAAAGCCAACAGAGTTCTGGTACTTTGCATCAGCACCCCTTTGGCTGACTAATACAGAAAGGCCAACATAACTAGAATTGAAGATCAAAGAGAACTGCACAGAGAGAACTCTGAAGATCTGGAAAGAGTATTTTTCAAGTTCTTTGGCTAAGTACTGATCAGCACATATGTGTGTGGAAACTGCTGAGGCTGGGAAAGAATCACTAGAAAGGGACAGGAGAAACAATTGTTGTATTTCACATAGGACTAGGAATAGTTCATGTACCCATCATCCAGAGTGGAAAAACCTAAAAACAGGGTCCTCAGAAGGATAGTTCCTCAGTAATAGGCTAAATTAGCCCTGAACTAAAGGCTTTTCTGGATATGCCTAAAAAAGCTTAAAAGTGAGCCTTAAACAGATCAAACTGTTTCTAAGTAACTTTTAACTGCATCCCTGAAAATCCCAAAATATCTAAAGGAATACCAAAAATAAATAAATACATGCATACATACAGCATCCAAATTCACCATGTCTGGTATCCATTGGAATGTTACCAGACATGCAAAGAAACAGGATAATATAATTCATAATATGGAGAAAATTCAATAAGTATAAACAGAGCCTAGAAATGACACAGATGATGGAATTAGTAGACAAAGATATTAAAACAGCTATTATAAATATCTTCATATGTTCAAGAAGGTATGAGAAAGCATGAATGTAACGAGATAAGTGGGAGATATAAAAAAAAAAAATTGTACTTTTAGAAATGAAAAATACAATATTTGAGATGAAAAACATACCAGATGGGATTAACAGCAGATTAGACATGGTAAAAGAAAAAATTAGAACACCTGAGGACATAATAATAGAAACTATCCAAAATACATCACAGAGAAAAAAAGATTGAAATAAATGAACAGAGGATCAGTGACCTGTGGGACAACATCAAATAGAGTTTGAGAAAGGAGAGGGGGACCAGAAAAATATTTGAATATAATATTTGAATATACTATTTGAAGATATAATGGCAGAAAATTTTCCAAAATTGATGCAAACTATAAACCCACAGATCCCCAAATCTCAGAGAACCCCAAGCAGAAGAAACAAGAAGAAAATTAAACCAAAGTACATCATAGTCCAATTGCTGAAGACTACTGATAAAAAGAATCTTAAAAGCAGCCAGAGTTAAAAAGAAATTATATACTGAGGAACAAAGAATGACAGCAGACTGCTTATTAGGAACAATGAAAGGCAGAAGACAATGGAGCAATAGCTTTAAAGTCCTGAAGGGGGAAAAAAAGTCAACCTAGAATTCTATACCAAGTGAAAATATCTTTCAAAAACAAAGGTGAAATAAAGACTTTTTTCCAAACATATGAAAGCAGATAAAATTCATTCTAGAATACTAGCACTACAAGAAATGATACCTTTAGATATCATTTGAAAATGGTACCTTTAGATAGAAGGAAAATTATACCAGATGGAAATTTGGATCTGCACAATGGATTGAAGGGTCCTGGAAATGGTAACTATATGGGTAAATTCATTAGTGATTGCAAAATAGTGATATTCAAATCTACTATTTTTTCAACCAGGGGTGTCATACCTATAGGAAAAGCAGGATAACTGCCTGGTTTTCCTTTTATTGACTAATTTTTTTTTTTAATTGGTTCACTAGCATTCTCCAATGGTGGAGTTAGTTTCTGTTTTGAAATAATTTCCCAACCTCTTAAGAAGACCTAGAGATCTCTTTTTCTGTTGTTATGAAAGACAAGATTGTTTCTCTGCAGAAGTAAAGAGAATTGTTTTGTGATAAGCAGGCAGAAAACTATAATCTATAG
>JAQZBX010078419.1:0-14130 GCA_029593785.1 Cabassous unicinctus
AAAAAAAAAAAAAAAAAATTCATTCTGTAATGTCTGTATACCCTGTAAAGCCATTGAATTCTCTGATTGGTTAGCTTAGTGCTCAGCTAATAGTTGGACAGAGATTTCCTCAAAAGTCTAACCAATGAATAAGTGTCCCAGGCTTTGCTAAGGTTGTGTATGTGTGTGTTGGGGCATGCCTTTAACACTCAGGCGGGCGGCCTAGAAGTTTGTTGTAATCTTCACTTCCTGCTTGCACAGGGCATCAAGGTCAGCCAGATTTTATGAGGCACCAGGGATTGAACCCAGGACCTCTTACATGGGAAGCAGGCACTCAACCACTGAGCTATACCCACTCCCCAGCTGTTATGTTTTTATCTTAACTATATCACTTCTTAAGAGTCCATGGTTTCATTGAGTCCATGTTTCTTATAAATCAGGGATCACAGATCTAAATTTTTACAGGGGTCAGGTATGTGTTACAAATGAGGGAACTGGACTTGTGCTCAGGAGTGGCAGTGGGTACCATGGCAAACCAGAGAGTTCCATCTCAGGGAGTGGATGCTTCTCAAGTCCAACCCATTGTTTTCCACTTGAGAACAAGAACAAATATTGCCAGATCTTTCATTTTAATAAAGGAAGTCAGTAATCCGTAGTTTTAAAAGCAATGTCTGTGATTTTGTGCATTGGTGAAGCCAAATGGCACATATATGCCAGCCAGTTTCCATCAGCAGGTTGCTGATATGTGCCCTTCATTAAAGATTGGTGATGACACAAACTAGGCATTGTCTTCACATTTCTTTTGTTTCTTCTAGAAAATAATTTTGAGCCACATGCTTTTCTACAATGTAAGCATCATTTTATTTGTACATGGGAGGGAATTTTTAATGAGCCTAAATTAGAGATTTTGTTTCTAACTCATTTTGAATAAGGAAAGACCTATCCCTCTGGTATTTTGTGACAGGAGGCACTGGTTGCTTCTGGATAACTACTACTTCCCAACTCCTACCACCAAGTCTCTCAGCATCTGGAGATACAGACCTAGGCAAGAGTCTTTGTGTCTTCATCAACAAAGTAGTTATGTGATATAAGTCTGGAGGGGTCAGTAAAAGAAAGAAAGTGGTATGACTCAAGGGATCTTAAAGGTGAGTTTTTGGTAGTTCTCCAATCTTTCCAAAGCTCTTTCTGTTGAAGTAGTTGTGTTAAACTGTAGTCATAACCAAGGACCAAGACTCTTGCAAAGAAAAATGGAATTAGCAGGAAGGACCAGCTTTATTTCATCTTCATCTAGCACCTCATTAAGCCATCTCAAACCCAAGAGAGAGGTTTCCCTGGCTCCCTTCAGTCATTCATTCCAGAGAGTGAAAAACATCACACTTTGCCTAATTCTGAAATGTGGCAGTTCAGCTCTGAAATCTTGTGAGTATTCAATCAAGACAAATAGTGATATTCATTTTAGGCAGACTAACATAAGGTTATCTTCTATCCTGCCTTTCCCAGGCTAAAGAATCCCTGTGTCTTACTCTTTCCTTATTAATTGTCTTGTTCCTTCCTGTGCTCAGTGCCATTGCTCTTTATCAAACCTTCTCTAATGCCCTAATGAGGCATTATAAAATAGGAATCACTCTCATTTCTCTTCCCATTAGAGATTTATGCTTCTCTCCAAAGAATGCGTAGCTTTAATGCTAAAGTAATATTTCCTTGTGGGCAAGTAATAAGCTCTAAGAAAGTATATTGTCAGAGAATCAAATATAGCTGGGCGGCTTAGGTTGATACATATCCCTTCTGAAGAACTAGACAGAAATTCCCTTTTCAACTTAGTTTTTCCTCTCTTAGTCCTCACTGGTAAAGATGAGTTTATTGTTGATCTCTGACAAAGATTAGTTGAATGTTAGGACCTATCAATTTTGCAACGGGTAGGTAGAGAGAAAAATGCAGTGATTGAGGAACAGATGAGAGAGTTTTAAGAACATAATTTTCTATTTAATTTGTGAACACAGTACTTATAGGTTGGATGAAATACATGCTTTTCTGAATGTGGGAGGAGCTGGAAAGTATTTCTTCTAGAATTGTAAATTGGATGTGTACAGCAAAACCTCGAAGGTCAGACTGGCAAATATCCTATTCATCCAAATTACTTTTTTTCTGTGAGAAATTTCAGTGTGTAACACTGTGTCATATCATTAAATTAGTTTTTAAAAATAGGAAAAGTAATTATTGAGGTCGTACCAATGATTTTTTAAAATGTTTGTATCTATACCAATTTGTTTGTGTTAAGACCCAGTGAAAACTGTTATGGTAAGCATTGTCAATAAAATGGGCAGGATACCAGATGAGCATCTCTGAATGGATAAGATACTAAGTTCTTCTCCCATGTGGTATTTGAAAAGGTTTCTCTTCTCCCTTTTCCTTCTTTAAATGTGAGTACATTCATCATTCTCTTTTATTTCTTCACATTTTCTACCCATGTATTTTTTATAAAGGTAGTGATGCCAAGAACAAAAGCATTAATCTTTTGATAGCCTGATGGAGGACAATTAATTAAAACTTTTAAGTTAGTATCCATTTCTCAAAACCCCACATTCGATGATGGGTCCTCTGTTTCACTGGTGTTTCCAGGGCCTGAATCTTCTAATTAAGGGGGGGAAAAAAAAAGACATACAGCCTCTGCTTATAATTTGGCGCTATCACAATGGGGGAATAACAATTCTAGATGAGGATATAAAAACTTCCTCTGCAAATGCCTTCATTTTCCTCCTATAGTACAGCTGTTGATCAGAGGTTTTCTAGGGAAATCTTTATATATAAAGATATATATATATATATATATATATGTCTCACAGAAACAGTGACATTTTATGAAGTTCTTAAGACCCCCTGACTTGTTTATTTATGAAGTAAGAATAATACCAGGGTGTCCTTTTCTGTCCCACAAGATGAAATGCAATTGCTGTTCTTTTCATATTTCTTTACCTGTCACTCTAGTTAGTGGGATCACTCCCAACTAGAAGGCACATTTCTGTTGCATTCAAAGTCAACTAGACTGTAGCAAAAGATTAGATCCATTCCAGATTTTAGATATCCAAGGAAAAGATTAAGATCTCTAAATTTATTCTCTTCTCCAATACAAAGGTGATAAAACAGGCTTGGGGAAGTTCTAGTTTTCTGGGGCTTTATAGCCAGACTGGGAAGGGACCATCCTTTCCATAATGCCTGAGGAATGGATCACTCTCAGTTGATTCAAAATAGGATATTTTAAAACATCTTTATAAAACTTGACTTTGCTTTTGGGTTTGTTTTGTATTTAGGTAAGCCTTAATACAGTCATAGTTGAGAGGTTGGCTGTACTTGTCTTGCCAGTGGGGCAATTTGTCTCCACTTCTCAGTGAAGGTTTAAGAACACAAGACCACATGAGTCACCATTCAGATACTGCTGCTTTTGTAAAAGTATCTTAGCCTATTCTGTGGAGTAGTTCACGATTTTACAATTAGTAAAATTATGCCAAAATCTGCCATCAAAATAAATGTGTAGAAAACCTTGGAGCTCTGGCTTCCTTAATCTGTTTACTGGCTTTGTTCATTTACGACATTGATATTTACAATTGCTGATGATCACTAGTGGAATGGATGAAAGCCTAGAAAAGTATATGGAAGTGTTTACCTAACAAAAAACAATGGTGATTAAATATTTAATAGTTTCAAAGTACATTAGGCCTTTTATTTTCCTGATGACTCATCTGTGACTGATCACTATTTCAGACTACTATTAAAATAACAAAATGATTGATATTTTAATATAATATAAAAATACTAAAATAGTGACATCCAGTGACCAGCCAGAAGGAACTGGTGTTTGAAAAGTTATATGAGGAAAAAGATACATTTCTATTAGTGCCTCACTCTGTGACCTTGGGGAAATATGTTCTTAGTATTTCACCTTCATCTAAAAGTTGGATATGAATAATCCTTTCTTTTACCTACTTCACCAAGTCACCCTGAGTTCTAAATCCAACACTTTGATTAACTTGAAGAAAATTGACTTAAAAACATAACCCTCTTTCCTTACCCTGATTTTAGTTTAGTTTTTTTTTTTTTTTTTTTCCCCCTTGTTTACTGGTCTGATTCTTGCCCAGAGTATTGGAAATCCTGGAAAACATTAACACACATTCTGCTCATATGTGTTTGCCATTGACCATTTTGTGTGTGGTTGAGCCAACCCAAGGCAATTGCTCCCATTTCTTCTTCTTGATGATATATGTGCTGCTGAATAGAAGAAATAGATGAATTATGTAATAGAATTGGAACCGTATTTTTAAAATGTTTTTAACTGGAAAAGCATAAGAAATACGTGAAAAAATTTTTTCAGCTTCTGAGCTGTGAGGAAAGTCTTGATGCTTGAAAAATGTTTGACTTGAGAAAGCTTCTATTTCCTATTTTTTAGAAGGATTTTATCAAGAAAGGATGCTTTGTTTTTGTCAAATGCCTTTTCTGCATCAGTTGAGAGGATCATGTGATTTTTCTTCAATTTGTTAATGTGGTTTATTATACTAATTGATTTTCTTGTGCTGCACCACCATTGCATGCCTGGGATAAAACCCACTTTATGTATTAATTCTTTCAATGTGCTTTTGGATTCAGTTTGCAAGTATTTTGTTAAGGATTTTTACATCTATATATATTAGAGAAATTGGTCTGTAATTTTCCTTCTTCGTAGTATCTTTATCTGGTTTTGGTATTAGGGTAATGTTGGTTTCATAGAATGAGTTTGGTAGTGTTCCTTGCTGTTCAATTTTTTTGCAAGAGCTGGAGCAAGATTAGTAGTAGACGATCATTGAATGACTGGTAGAATTCACCTGTGAAGCCATCTGGTCCTGGGTTTTTCATCTTTGGGACGTTTTGGATGACTGTTTTAATCTCTTGTGATTGGTTTGTTGAGATCTTCTGTTTCTTTTAGGGTCAGTATAGGTTGTTCATGTGTTTCTAGGAATTTGTCCATTTCATCTACATTGTCTAATTTGTTGGTGTACAGTTGTTCGTAGTATCCTTTTACCGCTCTTATTTCTGCGGGGTTAGTGGTAATTTCCCCCCTTTCATTTCTGATTTTATTTATGTGCATCTTCTCTGATGAAAATGAGAGCCACTGAGTGTTCACTTTTAATGGATTGTACAAAGTGTGCGATGGTATATCATAGGGAATCCACTGGTGAAAGATGGACTGTGGTTAACAAGACAAATATGAGAACATTCTTTCATAAACTATAACAAACATATAATACTAATACAGGGTGTTAATAATCAGGTGCATTGAGGGAAAAATACACCAAAGTAAGATAGGGTCTATAGTTAGTAGTAATTTTTTGATAATGTTCTTTCATTTTTTGTAACAAATGTTTCACAGCGATGCAAGGTGGTGGTGGTGGGATAATGTAGAGGAGCCCTGTATGATGATATGCATGTTTGTTTCGTAAGTTCACAACTTTTACTATACACTTACTGTTTCTGTATGTTCATGTATGAATGCTATACTTTAATAAAAAAATTTTTTTTTAATGTTTGATTTGGATAATGCTAGGGAAGATTACATTGTACATTTCTTTTAAGTAATACTTTTTTTCTGTTTCTTCTTGCTCCCACAGAGTATCTCTGTGAACACAATGGATTTCCTCATTCTCACCTACCTTTTAAAAATAGAGGTCATTTGCATAATACTGAGGCGTGATTTCTATTTTTTTTCTCTGTAAAGGCATCATTCTTTGCACCTCTGCTTTCCTTTCTCTCCTTCCAGACATCCAGTCTTTCCCAAAGATGATGTAGATCTGGGAATCTTCATGGGGTAGCTACCAAAGAGTTAAAACTTGTAGGAGAGAAAAGGGAGGAAGACAGTGGCTGGGACTTTTTCTTTATACTGGAGAAAATAATGTTCTAGTGCTGCGATAGTAACTCACAGCTCCCCATCCTCTACCTAATAGATTCATCTTTTTCTGGAGCTGTCTGCTTCAGCCCCATCATCTAGGCCTTTCACTGGCCTGGCCTGGATCTGCCAGAAGACTGCCTTTTCTTTCCACTCAGATAAAAGCATATTAAAACTGAAAAAGTTGGCCCAAACAGCTAATTTGTCATCTCTTCAAGGAAACCTTTCCCAAACTCTCAGACTGGATCCTCCATTGGGAACCCAGACCCCAGTATAGACATCTGACTTAGACACTCAGCCATTATACTGAAATGATCAGATGATATGTCTGTTACCTTATATATTTCTGTACTCCTAGTTATTAGCACTTAGAGTTCATGTGCATTGCACAACTAAAACTCCAGGGTAACCATTCACGTTTGTAGTCATTGTACTTTTGTGTATCTTACAACAATATTCAGGTAGATGGAAATAAAGTATCCTGAGGAAGGCTTGGCACTTTCTATTTCTTAGAAAGGCAATATTTGGGCTGTTGACAGAGCTGGTTATTTTTGTTGCTATATGCTGTGACATTACAGAGCTTGACAATGTAATATGAAATTTAAGCAGAGGTTTATAGAATAAATACAAAGATCAACATATGCTCTCAATAAGAGCTTTTCAAAACAAATTAAGGTATCCAGTTTTTCATAGCATTCCAAATCTTTAGCCTCATTCCAAATATCTCTCTCTCCAAGTGGCTATGTGTGTACATATCCATAGTTTCCTACATCCCGGAGTGTGGTAAATGGAGTCATAGCTTGTCAAGCACTCGTTGTTGGTTCCTTTGTTGCCATTTCCATTTATCGCATTCCCAGAGTAACCACCCACCTACAACAAAAGGCCATAAATTGAACTGGCTTCTGGCATTGTTAAAAGCGGTCCCATTTCGCCCTGAGTTTCCCTCTTAAAAATCAGATTTGTTAGAAGAATATCAATTAAGGTCTCCTTAGGCCCATTAAAGATAGTGCTATTTTAATTAGATTCTGTCAGAAGGCTTAATTAGGAGTCAACAAAAGCAGCTTTGGTGAAATGAACTCATGAGCAGTATATATGCCTTTCTTACTAAATTCTGCTATGAATTTAATGGGTATAAATCTACATTTGTTCAAAGAATTCTGTCCCCCCTCATTGTAAAATCTATAAATTTTGGCATTTAATATAAACAGCATGGTACAAAAGGTGCACACTAAATGCTAAATAAGCATGTAGATATGATCAGAAAATAAACTTTCCCAAATAATTTTTTTCATAGCAAATAAAAAAGGCAAATATGGCATACTTTGAAATAATAACTGTTTTTTTTTTATTGTTGGAAAGATAATTATTTTTAATGTCTTCAATTTTTTATTACAAAAATACATATTTTACATTATGAAAGTAAAATAATATAAAGTGTATAAAGAATTAAAAAGCCTTCCCCCTTTGACCTCCCCAAATAAACCATGCTAACAACTGTGTGTTCCTTACATCCTTATTCTTACTCATTCAAACTTAAAACTATCTACAAGTTTATTTGTAAAAATGAGTTCCTATTGTACATGTTTTTCTATCACTTGCTCATTTCACTTAACCATGTATTGTAGGGAGCCCTCCAGGACAGTGGATAGAGATCTAAGTTGTTCCTTTCTACGGCTGTGTTATATTATATAGGATGGATGTATAACTCACTCAACTACTTTCTTACTATTCTGCATTCAGATCATTTGCCACTATGAACAATGATTCAATAATTATCTTCTATCCTTATATGTAGATGCTCTTTTTTTTCTGTAAGAATCTCTTAAATCAGAGTTTCTGGGTCAAAAAATATACATTTAAAAATTTTTAAATACTCCACAGAAATAATTTCAGGAAAGATTATAATAGCAGGCATTTTTCAGATTAATTACTTTAATTCCCCAGATAAGTTTAGGTTATTTGAAGAAAACACCATTTTTAAAAGTTGTTTTTCAAAACAAATAACAAAAAATGTACATCACCATATACCTAGTCTCCCTGATATAGTTGTCTACAAATTTATATTTACTCTTGTTTTTCATAAAGAACTGAGTTACCTAGAAATGAAGAAATAAATTTAAGATCTATAATCATGATTTAGGATACATAAGTTTTACCTCAAAAATGCCAAATACAAGATTCATGAAATTCAGGAAACTAATTACAAAATAGTAAATTCTGTACTAATTCCAGAACGTGATTAGATGTCACATTCAAATTCATTCTTAGCAAGTAGGTGGTATCATGATAAGGAATTTATCTGGCCTACCTCTAATGGTTAAATTGTCTCTGGAGAATTTATCAACTCACTGAAGAGGGTCCATTCCATGACATTGAGGGGGAGAATGCATTGGTGGGTTGTATAATAAGCAAGCTAGTTACATTAAATTGGTATTTCTGAAAGTGTGGTACATTCATCTCTGATGGTATGCAAAGTTAATTAAGTTTTAAGAACAGATTCTTGATTTTTTTAATTTTTAATTTTTTAAAAGACATTTAGATTACATAAATGTTACATAAAAAATATTGGGGATTCCCATATGTCCTGCTCCCCACACCACCCACAATTATTAATTTTAATTGTACTAGAATTAATTTTAACCTCAACTAGAAAAAACAGAATATCAAACCCAGGATATTATGTGTATGTGGATATATATATACGTACACACACTTATATCTAGGTATATGTGTATATATAAAATATATAATTTGCTGAATACAAGATTAAAGTTGGTATTTAAGTCTAAAAAAGTGAACTTATTGAAAGGAAAATATTAATCACAGATATGTATATGTATATTTTTTCACTTAACAAATTTTTTTTTGTATTTACCATGGACCAGATACTGATCTAAGAGAGAAGAATAAAACTGTACCTCCAATCTAGCAAAACTTGTGAAGCTGGCATCAAAATGACTGAAATTTGGGAAACACTCTATTAAAATATACATAGCCATAATTTTATTTTTAACTAGAATGATAAAATCTAATTTGCATAAACTTTCTTTTTACATAGCAACTCAATGTAGGTAGCATTATTCTTGTTTTAACTTTTGCTTTTAACCTCTTGTTCCAGCTAGAATATAGGAACTGATATAGTAGTCCAAAAATTTGATATTGTCCCAAATACAATAGAAATTTATTGTTTACTGCTGTATCAAGAATGGGCAGGCAAACAGGTTGGCAGGCCACGCTATTTCATACAGTCATTCAGGGACCCAGGCTGGTGGAGACTGCCGTATTCACCGTGTGACTTCCAGTTAGTCCTGGGAGTTGTCCTCATCCCTGGAAGCTCGGAGAGGAAAAGAGCATGGCATGTGAGCATAGGAGGTTTTTGTCATCCAGGCCTGGATCTGACACACTTCTCTTTCATTCACACTCTGTTGACTCGAACTGAGCAGTCAGCCCACAAGTAACTTCAAGAAAGACTGGCACCAGTAGGCTAGCTATGGGCACAAGAGGAAGGGAGCAGCCAGCCATCTCTGCCACCTACGGGTACCTAAATGTTAAGGCAGTCCTAGTATTCCACCTCTCACCTCCTAAACCTGGAATTATAAAGGCACCCTTTAGGTTAGGCATCTAAGAAATAACTCAGTGCACATCGACCCAGGCTGCTGTGGAAATTCTTAGGATAAATACAAAATCTGTATTCCAAACTGTCTTAGAACTATTAGCCCTTCTTTCTGCAGCAGACATCTCAAGCACTAGACCCTACCACTGCTTTCACAGGCTCATCCTCTCTACCACCTCTTAACCTGTACAAAGACTCTTCTACATCTACCACTTGGCTGTAGTTTGACTCTTATAGCCCATAAGGCTCTCCTCAGCACTAAATTGAGTGGATTCTTCTCATCACCCATTCTTTGTCTTTTTTTTCTTCTTATATTATTGACTACTATCTCTGATTAGTTTGGTGGGAAATGTTTATTTTTCTATAATACCAGACAGTGTATAGCACTTACTACATGCCAAGAATTATTCTCTGTACTTTACAGATATTAATGTACTCAATCTTTCTAATGAACTTATGAAGAAAATCTATTATTTACCTCATTTTCCAAATGAAGAAACTGAGATGTAGAGAGGTTAAGTGACTTGCCCAAGGTTACACAGTTAGGAAGTGATGGGACTGAGATTTGAACGCAAGCAGGCAAGCTTTAGCTGCTCTACTATTATCCTCTATAGTTTGTTGATTCTTTACTTCATTTCCATTTTGAGCCCCAATTCTGCTGAATCATGGAAACATAATCAAAGCTAAATGATTGTAAAAATCGTTTAATTCAGGTTTTCCAGTCAAATCAGAGCTCTTCCCCATCATCTTCTCCTCTAGGTTCCATGTGAGTTACATGGATTTCTATATAAAGTCAGAGCCTGGAGGAGTGGTTAGTATCAGGTTCTCATATTTACCAATTCACACTGGCATTGGACAGTAACATGAATGTTCCATGGTCATTGCTAACCCTCCACATTTTGTCCACACTGCATCTTGTCACCCTGGGCCTGTCCTCTCTCATTGCTTTGTCTCAGGAAAACATTCAGTGGGGGCTGGCAGGGTCTCTGTACAGTCGTCTCAGACCCACTTCTCCAGTACCCATAAGCCATCTCCATTTCAAGGCTCTGTGCCATGCAGACCTTGGGAGCTCTCCAGGCCCCTGGAACAGACCTGCTACACAGTTCCCTCCCCACTGGAGTTTCTGGATATAAATCGCAAGATATTGGCTTTCCCATGACTCACTGTGGTAGGAGCAGCGTCCCCTCTTAAAGGTCCCCAAGGCATCAAACTCTTTGTTGTTCACGTCTCTTCCTTTTCTGCTTTTTGGAAAGCTCTCTCCTCCTCTAACTTTTGAAAGTTTTTCTCTCTTGCCTTTTCTTATGCCAGCCTGCCCTCCCTAACTTGGTCTTCTGTGCTTCTGTTAGCTTCTTTCCTGTCTCCTTGGCTCCCTTTCCAATTCCTGTCTTAGTCCTAATTTCTTTTCCTGTACCACAAAATTTTTTTGTCTTCTCCTTCATGGTTTCAACTTTCATCTTTGTAAATTCCAAATTTGACTCTCTTCCTATCTTTCTCCCAGACTCCAATCCCAGTCCCTGACAACATACTTGGACATCTTCACCGAGGTACTATGCTTTACCCTAAACTAAATTGTCCCAAACCAAACTGACCTTCTGTTCAAATTTGTGAGTAACATCTAGTTCAATCTTTTTCACTGGTGCATTTCCAGGATCAATGGGTTTTATAATTAACAAACACTTAATATTTTTTGAATGGATAAATGAATGCTTTATTGAAGCCCCTTATGACTTCTATCTGCTACTATAGCAACATTCTCATGGTATTGTCTACTTTTTCCAGCTCACCATTCAACGTGACCATTATAATGGAAGGAAATAAGATTTGGCAGTTATCCTACTTTTGCTTGATTGATTTCCTGAGGCTGACCATTTCTATCTCACTAATTTTTCATTAGTGATTTAGTTTGCCCTTTATTTGTTGAAATTGTTTCACTGTTTTTGAAAACTTTATTCCTACCTATTTCTTGTGGAATTAGAAATCAGGTTCTTCAGAGCTCTGTAGTCTTCCCCTGAACAAGTCTCAGGACCACCTCCTCCTCTAGATGATGATTCTGAAAATTGTCTAGAAATCTTCTATGTGACTAAATCTATGAATGTGTGGTAATGCCAGGAAATGGGCCAAAATGCCTATATCAATCAGGATTCTCCAGAGAAACAGAACCAACAGAATATATGTATATACATATAAAGATAATTGGCACACAGGCTTGTGGAGATTAGCAAGTCTGAATTCTGTAAAACAAGCCAGAGGCTAGAAATTCTGGTAGGAGTAATGTTGAAGTCTTCAATGCAAATTTCTTAGTAGAAGCCAGCAGCCTGGAAACTTGGAGAGTAGTAGTAGGTGTGGTCTTGGGGAATTCTCAGTTCTTACTGCTAAGTCCTCCAACTGATTGGATAAGGCCCACCTACATTAACAAGAGTAATTTCCTTTAAAGTCAACTGATTGTAGATGCTAAACCCATCTATAAAATGCCTCCATAGCAACATCTAGGCCAGTGTTTGACCAAACAACTGGATACCATAATCTAGCCTAGTTGACACATAAAATTAACCATTGGTTAATTTATATGCTATAGCTGTGGTTGGTTCATATTGCATTAAATTGTATGATATTCCATTAAATGAATGTACCTCAATTTGATTATTCATTCTCCTATTGATGGACATTTGGTTGGTCCTAGTTTTTGACAGTTAAGAGCAGTGCTGCTGTGACTGATCCTCACTAATCCTCTTCTCTAGTAAAAGCTTTAGTACATCCACATTTGACTCTTTGTGCCTGTAGTTTTAAGATAAGCATGGCTGTTGAGTTTCATGCTTCCCTAGAAGTTTTTTCTATGGGGAAAAGCCTTGCAAAATGTCTCATAATAGAAGGCCACATTCTTCTGGTCTGACAGAATGGAGTCTGAGGAAATAGAACTCCCTCAAAATTACCTGCAGCAAAGGGCAATATCAATGGGAGTACAGTATAGTTTGCATACCAGTCGAGAAGAAAAGAACCAGTTTTGTTGTTTGAATATGGGGTCTAACTCTTAATTACTCTATAACCTGGCTAATTTACTTCTCTTTTTTGAATCTCAGTTTCCTTGTCTGTAAAATGGGATGATGTTAATTATCTGCCTGGATCATTGGAGGATTTAAGTTAATACTATAATGTTCAGTACAATGTTATTCAGTAAAATAGTTGATTTCCCTTATTCTGGAGCCTATTTTTTAAAAAAAGTAATTTATGCCCAAACAGTTTAGATAATGGTTAAAGTGGAGACATTCCCTATATGTATGTGAAAATAAAATTTGTGCAAAATTGGAACCAGCACCCAGTGTCTCTGTTGCAAATCACTTTCCTAGAGATGTTTATCTTCGTCAGAGTGCATTACCGGGCATTTTCCAAGTGCTATCCATATGCCAGAGCCAGCAAGTTCACATATGGTTTTGGAAAGAGGTAAACTATCAAAATTGCGGAAGTCATAAATCCTTCTTTAAAAACCACAACTGCCAAAGTGGTTCCAGACTGGGGAAGTTCTGACCACATCAGCCTCTTAAAAAGGGCTGTCAGAGTTAAATGGGCCACTGTTGCTTAATCATGTGTCCATCTGTTACTGACCTTACTCTGACAATAGACATTATATTTAATGGCTAAATAAAAGATTGTCTTTCCTTTCCAATCTGAGCAGAAAAGAGGGAAGCATGGAGTTAATACTATGTTATGCCAAAGAGGGACAATGCATCAGGGAAACTGGCACATTGAACTTTAAAACTCTGATTTTCAAGCATTCAGTAATGTTTGGTGACTGTGATTCTCCAGACAGGAAAGTTGGGAGTAACTCACTTAGAAGTCAATGTTATTTCATAAAACTGAAAAAAAAAGTATTGGAATTGTATTTTCTCAATGTAGTTCCCCCTATATGGGTAAAGATTTCTCTCTAATCCATGATGGTAGTAATTTATTTTGTAATTATGGTTGAACCCTTTGGGCTCTTGGATGCTTAGTAGTATTTTAGCAGTTTTAATGGTACAGTCATAATATAGTGCAAGGCTTATTGGCCTGAATCACATAGCCCAATCCTGAAGGAATCCGTATTGAATGCTTACTACGTACAATGCAGTTTGCTAGATGGTGCAAGCATAATTGTAAACAAAATATCCCTTGTGAATCTTCAAAGCTACTGAGATATTATGTGAAATAGCAATTAACTAAAATTATTTCTAATAAGAGAAATAAAGGGGAAGCACATGCTGTGACAGTTTGAGATTATTTGGGGATCTCAAAAAAGAAAAAAAATATGTGAACTAATCTATTCCTCTGGGTGTGATACCCTTTGATTGTATTAAATTCAAAGGATTTAAGTTTACTTGATAAAATCAAGTTAGGGCTTTTAATTCAACCACGTCAGCAAGGCATCATTTGGGTTGAATCCCTGCCCCTTTGGTGGGTGTATTAGTCAGGGTTCTCTCGGGAAACAGAATCAACAGGAGATATCCGTCAATGATATGAGATTTTAAAAGAGTCTCTCACGCAACCGTGGGGATGCACAAGTCCAGGCTCCACAGGCAGGCTGCAAACCAGTGGCTCCGATGAAAGTTCAACGAAGGGTCGTTGATGAGTTTCTGGGAGAAGTTGCCTGTCCAAC
>JAQZBX010078420.1:0-14134 GCA_029593785.1 Cabassous unicinctus
ATAGATTTTAATTGTTTCAAATAATAATTTGTGATGCTTTAAAATGCAAAAAGTCTTTCATATATCACTCCTCACCTCACTGAGATATGTAAGACAGTTAATATTCACATTAATAGCTGCAAAGTAAGACTCGAGATCAATCACCACATTACCAGATGCTAAAGAAATGTGAAGTTATACTCAACTATCTTAAGTGTTTACTAGGTCCTATGGAGATATAAATATATGAGGTTACATGGCAATAAAATGGTGACGTTTATAAATAGAAGCATAATACTACTTTTAGAGTGTCAGAAGAATATGATGTTTAATCATATGGTCTCAGAACCAAACATCTGGCTTCAATGTTGGCTGTAGCCTAGACTAGTAAACTTAAGCCCAGTATACCTCAAATTATTTAGGAAAAGAGAATAAGTTTAGTATCTAACTCATCAGGTTGTGAGAAGTGAAAAATAAATGTATGTTTGTATATGTATATGGCCATATGATTGATAGTATTGCTAATATTCTTTGAATTATTCTCATTTTTATTAAAAGAAAAACAGCTAAATACCTCTCTCTTTCTCTATATATATATGATATTTTTGGTGTGGGTGCCCGTGAGTATGTGCTCATGTGTTTATGCACATACACATACAGTATACAAGATTTGATTGGCCAAAACCCATGATAAGTATTATTTTCTGTTCTATAGTTAAAAATTATATCACATTAAAAATGTAAATCTACTTGTTTAGTCCAGTTTTGAAATCATGCATCAACAGCAAAAATGATAAAAGTTCTGGATGGAAATTTAATTTGCTTTTATCTGATAACAGGAAATTTCTGCCTTATAACTTTCTCTCCATTTCTTTCAGTTCTATTTAATGCTGGCTTCTTATGTAAGTATAATTAATATATTATAATATAATATAATAGCAATATAATATAAGGGTTATATATAATGAATGGATTATATATAATGTATATACTATACTTGGTGTATATATATAATCACCTGTCAGAAGTGAAGCAAGATGAGAATCATCAATGAAAGGAGGGTGGAAGGGGATACAGAGTATAGTGAAAAAATATCAGTGAATGCAAGGAAGAAAGGAAGGAGAAAGCTAATGATGCTCCACATGACCTTGGAAGTGCAATGGACCTAAGTTCCTATATCACCTCTATCATATTCCTAATTATTAGATGCAGTTTTAATTTTCAAAGCCTGAATTTCCTCATCTGAACATTTTAATGATAAACATTTTATGATATTCCTCTGGTATTCATATATATCACTTAATCACCTGGAGCTTCTAAGTGAGTGTGGCTTCATTGTTGTAATTATATTCACCATATTTGATATAAAGTAAGAAGAAATGGAAATTTGAGTAAAATTTCAATGTTCATAATTTATCTTTTTAATATTCTGTTTTCAGGATCATCCCACCTATTTTACTGAAGTTTACCATTTGTAAGTATTTTAAATATTTTTTTTTCTGAGAGAATGTGGCCATTTTAATTGGTACCAGGAATATTATTCTAAAGGAAATAATCTAGGAAACAAGAGACTGAAATATAAGGTAAATATACTTTGGTAAATGAGTTCATACTAATGAGTTTTCTAGCAGAGAGAAAAGTGTTCTCTTTCATTGACTGTTACTGTCATTTCTTCTGCCTCTCTCTCTTTAGAATTATTGAAACATTCCTTTGGCTTCTTTAGCATATGGTCATTTCATTTCCATTTTATCTATTATGGTACTTTGTGATCATGTCTGATGATGTCTATGGCCCTTTGTCTGTGGTGTGGCAAATAATGCAATCCAAATTTCAATGAAATTCATCTAAACTTTTTGTGATAAAAATGAAATAAATTACTTCTTCTAACTCTTTCCTCTGGTATTCACATATATCACTTAATCACCTGGAGCTTCTAAGTGAGTGTGGCTTCATTATTGTAATTATATTCAACACCATATTTGTCTTCTGTGCACATTGCCCCAGCCATTTTGAGGATCTTGTCTAGTAAGGGACAGCCAAAGGCCTTCTCCACCTGTTCATACCACTTGGGGAGATCAGTTTCCTCTATGGGACTGTGCTCGTCATGTATGCACAACCAAAATCCAACTCCTCAATGGAGAAAAAGACAGTAGTGTCTGATTTTTGTTCCCTGTTTACCTCGTGGTAAAACCCTTGGTGTATATTGTGATGAACAGGGATCTTAAAGATTATCTGGGGAGAATCTTTCAAAATACGGGCATGATTTCTGATATTTCTTCTTTAGGTACTAGCAGCTCAAAAAACTAAATTTTTACATGTGGGAAAAGATAAAAGGGTTCAGGTGTACAGTGGGATATGTGAGTCAGGACAACATTTAACAGAATGGTGAAAACTTACTGTTCAAAGTTCCCTGAGTTTAAGAGAACTTCAAGTAAACTGAAATCAAAATTTTGCATAAACTCATAAATGTTGGTACTTGAATAAACTCGTACATTCCCAGATTTTATGAGAATCCCAGAGGGTTACACATTCCCCAAATCCTTCTTCATTATGGTCTATCATGTAACATTTAAGAATTCAGCCTGGTCTTTAAACAGAAGATCATTTCTAGTGTCACAAAATTTTGTGTTGATGCTCCACTGCCTCATATCCCATTTCAATGTATTCTGTCTTCTCATTACTTTTATTTCATGGATAACAGGATACCATAGTTTTTGCTTACAAGGTTGTCTGCTTTGTTTTCCAAATAACCTACCATAGCTTGATACTGAACCAGAGATATTCAACAAAGAACATCAAACTGGACCTCAGTTATCATTGTTGTTCATGCTATATGTCAATGCCCCTTCCCACCAGACAATATTATCTTTAATCTATAAAGATAATTTTAATTTTGATATAGCCATATGGAATAAGGACCAGATTATTGCTTCCCAACATTAAAAAATCTTCTGCTTGTTCTGTCTTCCATGAGTTCATTGTCTCCTGCTCTATCTGTAAGTACCCTGAGATTGATTAAATTAAAAAAATATATAAATAACCATTTTCACTGAGCATGATCATTCAAAATTACAACTGATAAGCACCCAAATATTCAGTATCTACATTAAATTTTTTACCAGCAGTCATAGACAGATGTCTCCAAAACAAGGGATACATCAATGATGTACAGCTGTGTGAATAAAGGGCTCTTTAAAGTAGAAGCTTTTTAAATAAAGCAGGTTTATTTACAGAAATAAATTTTGTTATACATATTCTGGGAAAAATTGTTGACTAAATTATTAAGGGCAGTTTTTCCACTCTTCAAAAAATGAAGGGTGTAGATATTTTGAGCTGTTGGTTAAACTTGACATACAGATTGTATACAATAATATGGCTCTGCAGGAAACACTAAAGGGAGTTCTGCTGCCAGAAAGAAGGACAGGCAGAAGAGGAAGATTGGAAGATCACATAGACATGAAGACTTTCAGAAAAAGGAACAAAAGGGAAAAATTAAAAAAAACAGGCAAAAACAAGATATGACATATGAAAGTCAAAGGATAAAATTGTTGAAATAAGTAATGCTTCTACAGTATTAACATTGAAAGTTAATGGGTTAAACTCTAAAATCAAAGGTACAAGCTGAAAGAATGGTAAAAAACCATGTGCCATCAATATGCTGTCTGAAAGGGACTCAACTTAGATTCAAGGGTACAAATAGGCAGAATTTGAAAGGTAGGAAAAAGATATTTCACCCAAACTGTAACCAATAAAGACCAGGGGTAGCTATTTTAATATTGGATAAAATGACTTTAAATTCAAAAAAGTTATGAGAGATGGAGAAGGCCATTATATAAAAAGAAAAATTAAAATCCACCAGGAAGGAGGAACAGTCATAAAAATCTATGAACCTAACAATGTTGCCCGAAAATACATAATGTAAATTTTGGCAAACCCAAAAGGAGAAATAGATGTCTCTACAATAATAATTCGAGACTTCAGCATTCACCTCATGTCAATAGATATAACAACTAGACAGAAAACCAACAAGGAAACACAAAACTTAATATGACAAATGAGCTACACCTAACATATATTGCACACCAAATGAGCAGGTTATACATTATTCTCAATACATTATTCTCAAATACCCATGAATTGTTTCAAGGATATACCACATTTTCAGGCACAAAACAGGTCACAATAAATATAAAAATATTGACATTAAAGAAATCACAGCTTCTGACCATAATGAAATGAAGTTGGAAGTCAGTAATAGTTTGGAAAGGGGAAAATTCACAAATATATGGAGGCTAAAAAATAAAATCCTAAATGATCAGTGGGTCAAAAGAAGCAATTCCAAGATAAAGTAATAAACAGCTCCATATGAATGAAAATTAATTCAAGTTTTATCAAAACCTATGGAATAGAGCAAAAGCAGTGTTGAGAGGGAAATTTATAGCCTTGAGGAAATATATTTAAATAAGAGGAAAAAGCAAAAATAACAGACCTATCTGAACAGGTTGAGTAACTAGAAAAAGAACAATTTCAAAAGCAAGTAGAAAGATAGAAATAAGAAAGATTAGAGGAGAAATCAATGTAATAGAGAAAAACAACAACAAAATACTATAAACATCAACAAATCCAAAATCTGTTCTTTTTTTTGAGAAGATCAAGAAAATTGACAAACTTTTAGCTAAGCTAACAAAAAAAGAGAAAGAGAGATACAAATAAATAAAATCTAGAATGAAAGTGGGGACATAATGACTGACAGCACAGAAATATAAAGTATCATAAGAGAATATTATGAAAGACTACATGCTAACAAATTACACAGTTTAGATGAAATGTACAAAATTCCAAGAATCACACAAAAAATCTACATTGACTCAACAAGAAATTCAGGAACTCAACAAACCAATTACAAGTAAAGAGAGTGAATCAGACATCAAAAATCTTCCAATAAGCAAGATGGTCTCGATTTAAATGGGCAGTCACCATTTCTCTTGCAAAAAAATGGCTGAGTGAGGGCAAGATACTGCCCGAGTGAGCTGTTTTGGGAACCCACAGAGCAGGAAGCTTCAGGGCATCCATCCAGAGAGAGCTAGACAAAGAGATAAACTGTTCAAAGTAAAACCCTGAGTTTCTTGCCCCTGAGAAACTGTGGGATGGCTAGCTCCACTCTCAAGGCAAAGCTGTTGCAAGCCCTGAGCCCCAACTTCCACCAGCAACCCAGCAGGAGGGAACTTTCTTCAATAGTGGGAGGGTTCTGGTGATGGATGGAGAAGGGGTCTCATTTCTGTGGGTTTGGTTGCCTGGATCCCCTTTGAGCTTTGAGAAACATACTAGCTGGTTTGAGATGGCACCAGGAAGATGGGAGAGGTGAATCTGCTGAGGTAGCCTGATTTACCTACCTGCCCTGGGATAAAGAAATATGGCCTGGAAGATGATGAAGTCAGGCAATTAACTAGTCCCATGCTGAAAACTATCAAAATTTCAACTCCCCTAAGATAGGCGAGCAGTAGGAAAGACTTAATAAACTTCCAAGAGCCTATTTAGGGTCCCTTGGGAGGAGGGGGTGGTCTGGAAGAGGCTTGAGAGTCATTTTTCTGCAGTGAGTTCATTCACCAGTGTCCCATTTAAATTTAAAAAGAGGACTCAACTTGAACAGGAGACTTCAGGGAGAATCCCCCTCACACAGGCTATTGTGTCCTGCTATCCTGGGAGAGAAATCATAAGAAAAGAAAGGGGGCTGGGACAGACTCCTAATCAGAAGGAATTTATCCAACTGCAGAGTCAAACCTGCCATAGGGAAAGTGACTGGATAGCTCTTTGAAGAGAAAACTGACCCAAAGAGAAAGCTTAGCTCAGTGGAGGAGTTTCTGTCTTGAATATACAAAGTCCTTAGTTCAAATCCTGGCTCCTATTAGAGTAGTGATCCACCAGGATATCAAACATCCAGCTGATACTTTAGGACAGGAAGAATATAGGCATTATTTTGTATTATCTTCCCTTGGGTTTCTTGTTTTTCCTAAATAAAATGTTACATTCTTTAAAAATTTAACTTAGTTTACTCACTAAAACCTGCTTCAAAACTTGCATAGGGAAGGCTGCAGGGTAACAGATTGCTGAACACTGGCAGCCTGAGAAGCTCCCCAGGGACCAAAAAGGGAAGCTTATTTTTCCTTAGTGTTTTTTTTTTTTTGACTGCTTGATTGTGTGTTTGTTTTTGTTTTCTTGTTTTTTGCTCCTCTTTCTCCCCCATGCCCCCGCGTTTTTCTTTAATTACGTGCTACTGGATTGTTTCTTGTTTGCTGTGTTTCCTCTTCCTTGATTTCCCCATTTCTGTGCATACTGATTTTGCCTACCAACACTATCTCTTTTCATTCCTTCATCTTTTTATCTTCTGTTTTCTGTTATTCTTAATTTCCACCTCTCTTTGTTTAGTCCTCAATTTTTTTGGTTTTCATTTCTATCTTGTCTCATCTCATCTATTCTGTTTTATTTCTTTATCATTTTTTTTTCTTTTGGTACTATCTTTTCTCTTTCTCTCTCGTAAACATTCTGGTATAGTAATTCATTCTATATATTTTTCTCTATTTGTGTTCCCATTTCACTTCAGGTATTCAACCTTTTTATTCCTATTATTCTACACAGATAAGGTGGGTAAATTATTCATTTTCCTAGGTCTTATATGGTTCCTCTTCTAACTTACTATTATTACAACTATTATCATTTTTCTTTTCTTTCCTCTTTCACTTTCTCTGTCCCTAATCTTTTTCTTTCAAGGGAACATAGAAAACAGCCAGAAAATAGAACAAGAAGAAAAACGTGTCAAAGAGAAAACTTAAGAAACACACAAAAACAACAATTAAATAAAACACTGAAGAGAGAAGCTAATCATCTGAATAAGCCCATCAAGATAAAAAGATGACCAGACAGAAAAAAAAAAAATTAAAACCATACTGAGAAACAGGAAGACATGGCCAAGTCCAATGAACAAACTGAAAACCAGGAAGAGATGCAGAACATTGAAAAATTAAACAAAAATTTCCAAACAAATACCAAGATCCAGCTTAATCAAGTGAAGGAATGTATTAAGGATATTAAGAGGACACTAAAAGCATATACTGAAGAAATTGTAAACATACCTAGAAAGATAATGGATATGATCGTGATGAGTGGCACAATCCAAGAAATGAAAAAGACACTGGAAGCACATAACAGCAGATTTGAAAAGGCAGAGGAAAGAAGTAGTGATGTGGAAGACAGTACATCTGAAATCAAACACATAGTAGAACAGACAAATAAAATATCCAGCAGGGACTTAGGGATTTGAATGACAAGCCAAAACATACAAACATATGCATTATAGACATCCCAGAGAGAGAAAAGAAGGGGAGTTGGAGGAAGTAATGGCTAAAAAATTCCTACATCCTATTGAGTGAGATGGATGTATATGTCCAGGAAGTGCAGTGCACCCCAAACAGTATAAATCCCAACAGGCCTACTCCAAGACATATACTTGTAAAATTGTCCAATGCTCAAGAGAGAAAGAAAATACTGGAAGAAGCAAGAGAAAAGAGAACCATCACATACAAGGGTAGCTCAGTATGATTAAGTGCTGATTTCTCATCTGAAACCAAGAAGGCAAGAAAAGAGTGGAAACACATAGTTAAAGTATGAAAAGAAAAAACAAAACAAACAATCAAAAAAAACTTCCAGGCAAGAAATCTTTATCCAGAAAAGCTGGCATTCAAAAATAATGGAGATTTCAAAATATTCACATATAAACAGAAATTAAGAGAGTATGCCAATAAGAAACATGCCCTACAAGAAATATTAAGGTCATTTCTGCAGACCTTAATATTTATGAAATATTAATGAATTAATATTAATTATTAATATTAATAATGAAAGGAAAAAACAAGAGAGAGAGAGAGTTGGAGGAGAGTGCAAGAACAACTAAAAAGACAAAAAGAAAATAAAAACAACATATGACATAGATAAAACCAAAGTAAATAGGGCTAATATAAGTAATTGCTGGATAGTAATAGCACTGAATGTTACTGGATTAAACTCATCAGTCAAGAGACACAGATTGGCAGTATAAATAAGAAAATATGAGCCATCCATATGCTGTCTAAAAGGAGCCCACCTTAAACCCAGGGATTCAAGGAGGCTGAAAGTGAATGTCTGGAAAATAATCATACAAGCAAACAATAATCAAAAAGGTCAGGAGGAGCTGTACAAATATTGGACAAAATAGACTTTAAATGATAAACCATTGTAGGAGACAAAAATGGACACTGTATGGACACAAATGGACAAAAATGGACACTGTATCTTGTAATTTTCAAGAAGAAAGAACAATCATAGACATCTATTCACCTAACCAGGATGCCTCAAAATACATGAGGCAAACACTGGAAAAACGAAGTGGAGAGATAGATGCTCCTACAATTATACTGGGGGACTTTAATACACCATTTTCACCATTAGAATATCTCAACAGAGAATAAATAAAGAAACAAGGACCTTGAGAAATACATTAGAGAATCTGTACTTAATAAACATATGCAGAAGACTACAGCCAAATACAATGAGATATTCACTCTTCTTGAGTGCACATGGATGATTCTCCAAGATAGATCACATGCTAGGCCACAGAAAAATCCTAATGATCTCAGAAAGATTGTAATTAGACAAAGTATTTTCTCTGACCACAATTGAATAAAGCTGGAAATTAATAAGTGTGGCCGTTGGGCAGTTTGATGTAATTATGAATTCCAAAAATATAATTAGATCATGCTTGTAAACTGATCTGTTAATCTGGCCATGATTAAGTTACAATTAGGGCATTGACTGGGCCACGTCAGTAGGACATTGAGCCCCACCCCTTGGTGGGAGGGGGAATCGAATATAAAAGGCAAGGCAGAGAACAGAGTGGAAGCAGTTTTTTGAGAAGCAGTTTTGAGGTTGGAAAGAAGGCCCAGGAGAAGAGAAGCCAGCCATTCCCCTGATTGTCTACAGCTGACCTTGGGGAGGAAACAGACGCTAAGCCCAGAGAGGAATGCAGCCCTGGGAAGAGGGGAACCCAAGAAGCCTGAACCCTGGCAAACGCCAGCAGCTGTCTTGCTCTAACACGTGGCAATGGACTGTGGTGAGAGAAGAAACTTAATGCTTTATGGCCTGGTATCTGTGGAGTTCTACCCCAAATAAATACCCTTTATAAAGACCAGCACATTTTTGGTATTTCACATTAGCACCCCTTTGGCTGACTAATACAGTAAGGGACAGAGAAACCTATTTAGGACAAAGATATGGAATTTAAACAACACACTCTTAGACAAACAGTGGGACAAGGAGGAAATTTCAAAAGAAATTAGGAACTACCTTGAAACTAGTGAAAATGACAACACAACATAGCAAAACCTATGGGATGTAGCAAAAGCTGTCCTGAGATGGAAGTTCATAGCCATAAATACATATATTAAAAAAAGAGAAAGAGCTAAAATTGAAGATCTAACTGCGCACTTGGAGGAATTTGAAAAACAACAACAAACTAACCTAAACGAAGTAGAAAGAAGGAAATAACAAAGATTAGAGCAGAACTAAATGAAATAGAGAATAAGAAAGCACTAGAAAAAATAAACAAAACCAAAAGTTATTTCTTTGAGAATATCAATAAAATTGACAAACCCTTAGCTAGACTAACAAAGAAAAAAAGAGAAAAGATGCAAATACACAAAATAAGAAAAGAGGACCGGGATATCACCACTTACCCCACAGAAATAGAGTATCATAAGAGGGTACTTAGAAAAATTATATGCCAACAAGAAGGATAATTTAGAGGAAATGGACAAATTCCTAGAAACACAAAAGCAGCCTGCTTTGGTGAAAGAAGAAATTGATGAGCTCAGCAGAACAATCACAAGTAAAGAGATAGCATCTGTCATTAAAAACCTCCCAACTAAGAAGAGCCCAAGACCAGATGGCTTCACAGATGAATTCTATCAAACATTCCAGAAAGAACTAGCACCAATTCTGATTAAACTTTTCCAAAAAATAGACATAGAAGTAAGATTGCCTAACTCATTCTATGATGCCAACATTACCCTAATACTAAAGGCAAGAAAGGAAAATTACAAACCAATCTCTCTAATGAAACTAGATGCTAATATCCTCAACAAAATACTTGATAATCATATTTAACAACACATCAAATGATTTATACACCATGACCAAGTGAATTTCATAGGTTTTAATCCTGTGTTTGCAAGGGTGGTTCAACATAAGAAAATCAATCACTGTAACACCCCACATAAACAGAGCAAAAGAAAAAAATCACATAATCATCTCCAGATGCACAAAAAGCACTTGACAAAGTACCGCACCCTTTCCTCATAAAAACATTGCAAAATATAGGAATAAAAGAAACTTTCTGAACATGATAAAGGATGTATATGAAAATCATACAGGTAACCTCATATAAAATGTTGATGTTAAAAAAAAGCTTTATGCTGGGACTGGTCAAGATGGCGCCGGTTTAGGAGGGTACTTCCTGACTCCCTTCCTGTGAGGACGGCTGATTGGGGAAAGGGTCCTGCCCGGGGATCTGTGCTGTGGACGCACGGAGCGAGAAGCTTGAGACATTTATCTGGAGGCAGCTCAATAGCGTGGATTTCTTGGTAGAGATTCGTGAGTTTTAACCCTGCCCATGAAGGTGAACACAGACAGCTGAGCCCCACCCCCAGGGAAAAAGGCTGGTTTAAGCTGCAACTCCCGCTGGTAACCCAGTGAGAGAAAGCCTTCTCCGAGAGTGGGAGGATTCTTGCAAAGGGTTGAGAGGGGTTTCCTTACTGTGGATTTGGCTGCCTGGAACCCCTTGCAGCTTTGGGGAACTAAATAGCTGGCTTATATCATCACTAGGCAGAAGGGAGTGGTGACTCTGCTAAGGAAGTTGATTTACCCAGCTGCCCAGGGATATGCCCCAACTACCGCCGCCAGCAACCTGGTGACAGGGAGCATACTCCAAGAGTGGGAGGGTTCAAACCAAAGGTGGAGAGGGGTTTCTTTTCTGTGGATTTGGCTGCCCAGAACCTCTCATAGCTTTGGGGTGCAGATAAGCCAGCTTGAAGCAGCACCAAGCTGAGGGGAGAGGTGAATCTACTGAGAAAGCCTGATTTACCCAGCGCCTGGTGACACTGAGGCTTGGCTCCAGAGGGGGAAGAATCAGCCAATTTTATCATTCTGCATGGACAAGCATCAGAGATTCAGCTCTCCTGGGGAGGCCAGAAAGTGGGAAATGCTTGATTAGTTTCCACAAGCCTAGTTAGGGTCCCCTCAGTGAAGGGGGTGGTCTAGAAGAAGACTTCTTTTTGGTCCCTTATTTTGCCAAAAAATAAAATAAAAATGAATAATCAAAAAACAAAAGAAGACAGTCACTTTAAAAAATAAAAAATGAATTTTTATTTTTAGTTTAGTTTAATACAATTGATTGATATACACAAGCAGGCTGAGAGGTTCCACAAGGGCCCAAGAAGGAACACTATTCTTCCTTAGATTTGTTTGACTGCTTGCTTGTGTGGTTGTTTGGCTTTTCTCTGTTTATTTGTTGTCTCTTGTTTTTCTTTCCTCTTCACCCCATCATTCCTTTTATTTATTTATTTTTTTTAAATTAGGTGCTCCAAGCTTGTCTCTTCTTTGCTGTGCTTCTTCTTCAGTGATTTCCCATTGTCTGTCTATATTGATATTTTATCCCAAGCAATGTATTTTCCTTCCTTCATCTGTCCGCCTTCTGCTTTCTGTTGTGGTTCTTATGTGCCACATTTTTTCATTAACCCACAACTTAAGAGTGTCAATTTCTAGTCTATCTATTCTGTTTGCTTCTTCTTTTTTAAATTAATATTAACTTTTTCCATTCAGCCATTTCTTTACTCTTTCTCTCCTGCTTCATCATTCTAGCCTTCTAAATCATTATACATATATTCCTCTACTTGGTTTCCCAGTCCATTGTAGGTACTCCATTTTTTTCCTATTACTCTACAATGCCTACATGAGATAAATATTAATTTCACTAAGTCATATACAGCCCGTCTTCTAACTTCTTCAATATTACTATTATCCTTCTTCCTGTCTCACATCTTTCAATTCCTATGACCCTAATCTTTTGCCTTCAAGGGAACATAGAAAGAAGCAAAGAAATAAATTAAGAAGAAAAAGGGTCAAAGAGAAAACTTTACACACACACAGAACAACCAGGTAAATAAAACTCTAGAGCACAGAGAGAAGCTAATCAACTGAATAAAGCCATCAAGATAAAATCATGACTAGAGGGCAACAAAAAATTACAAACCACACTGAGAAACAGGAAGATGTGGACCAGTACATTGAACAAACAAAAATCAGGAAGAGATACAGAACATCAAACAACTAATCAAAGCTTTCCAAACAAATATCATGGACCAAGTTACTGAAGTGAAGGAAGAGATTAAGGATATTAACAAGACACTGGGAGAACACACTGAATAAATTGCAAAGATACATAAAAATATAATGGACATGATGGTGATCAATGACACAATGCAATTAATCAAAAAGATGCTGGATTCACATAACAGCAGATTTGAACAGGAAGAAGAAAGAATTAGTGTTGTGAAAGACAATACATCTCAAATTAAACAGATAGAACAGATAGACAAAAAGATAGAAAAAATCCAGCAGGGACTCAGGGATTTAACTGACAACACAAAATGCACAAACATATGCATTATGGGCATCCCAGAAGTAGAAGAGAAGGGAAAGAGAACAGAAGGAGTGTTGGATGAAATAATGGCTGAAAACTTCCTAAACCTAATGAGAGAGATGGATGTGCAGATCCAGGAAGTACAATGGACCAAAAACAGTATAAATCCCAATAGGTCAACTCCAAAACATATACTTGTCAAAATGTCCAATGCCCAAGACAAAGAGAAATACTCAAGGCAGCAAGAGAAAAGAGAACCATCATATACAAGGGAAGCACAATAAGGTTAAGTGATGATTTCTCATATGAAACCATGGATGCAAGAAGACAGTGGCATGACATAGTCAAAGTACTAAAAGAAAAAAATGTCCTGCTACGAATTCTCTAATCAGCAAAACTGGCACTCAAAAATGATGGAGAGTTCAAAATATTCACAGATAAACAGATATTAAGAGAGTATGCCAATAAGAAACCAGCACTTCAAGAAATACTGACAGAAGTTATACAAGTTGAAAGGAAAAAACAAGGGAGAGAGTGTTGGAGGAGAGTTTTAAAAAAACTAAAAAGACACAAATAGAAACAAAATAACATATGACAAGCATTAATCCAAAGAAAATATGGCTGAAGTAAGAAATTCGTTGCGAGTAATAAGACTGAATGCTATTGGATTAAATTCACTATTCAAGAGACACAGAGTGGTTGAACAGATAAGGAAATATGATCCATTTATATGCTGTCTACAAGAAACCCAGCTTTGACCCAGAGATTCAAGGAGAATGAAAGTGAATGGTTGGAAAACAATTTTACAAGCTAACAATAGCCAAAAATGGGCAGGAGGAGCTATTCTAATATCAGACAAAATAGACTTTAAATGCAATACTATTGTAAAAGACAAAGATGGACACTATATATTAGTAAAAGGGATAATATCTCAAGAAGAGAGAAAAATCATAAACATTTATGCACCTAATCAGGGTGCATCAAAATACATGAATAAACTCTGGAAAAACTATGTGGAGAAATAAATGCCTCTACAATTATAGTGGAGGACTTTAATACACCATTGTCATCATTAGACAGAACATCTAGACAGAGAATCAATAAAGAAACAAAGACTCTGAATGATACATTACAGGACCTGGACTTAATAGACATATACAAAACACTACACACAAATACAGTAGGATATATATTCTACTTGAATGCACATGGATCATACTCCAAGATAGACCACATGCAAGGCCACAGAACAACTGTCAATTAATTCAGAAAGATCGAGATTATGCAAAGTAATTTCTCTGACCACAACAGAATGAATTTCAAAATCACTAAATGCAAGAGAAACAGATAAGGCACAAAGTTAAAGAAGTTAAACAACACACTCTTAGACAAACAGTGGGTTGAGGAGGAAATCTCAAAAGAAATCAG
>JAQZBX010078421.1:0-14126 GCA_029593785.1 Cabassous unicinctus
AAAATCGAAAAGAAATAATAAAAGGTTTTCTGTAATGAGAGGGAGATACGAAAGTGGAGGAAACAGGAAAAGAAGCTAGACTTCTCCTAACATAATCTGATTTTATAGATTTGGCTTTGGAAGCAGTAGATTTTATATAATTATAAAACAAAAAATAAATTTTAAAACTATGTATTGAGTTGTGGGTTAAAACCACACAAATTTAATTACAAGCTCTTAGGATACACAACGGACAGGGAAACATACAAAATCACACTTCAAGGATACAGTCAGCAATATCCAGAATGTGGGAAACTACAGGACAGAGGAGGATCTAGTTTCCTCAACAAATAAATTACAAGGGGGGTGGGGAATGAGATGAAGAGGGGAAGCTACAGATTTAAAAAGATTTACAAGAAACATATGAACCAGTTTGGACCTCATATGGCTTCTGCTTTGAAAAATTTGTTGGAAAAAAAAAAACACTTAAAACAGGAAAATCTAAACACTGACAGATAATTAATTATATAAAGGAATACACAAATATCATTTATGTTAATCTTTCCAGATGTGATAATGGTGTTTTGGATTTTTTTTTTTTTTAATTCTTATATTTTAGAGAGAGGAAGAAAAAAAATTCACCTGAAGAATTTGTTTTTTAAAAACCAATGTCTGGGCATTACGCTAAGTGAAGTAAGCCAGACACAAAAGGACAAATACTGCATTGTCTCACTAACATGAACTAAATACAAAGAATAAACGCATGGAGTTAAAACTTAGAATATAGGTTATTAGAAGATAAGAGGAGGGCTGAGAAGAACTACGATGCTTAAAGTAGAAGTTTTAATTAACTTGACTGTAAAAGTGTGGAAATGGATAGAGTTGATGGTAACACATTATAGTGAGTAGTAGCTGGTTTATAAATGGGATTGTGGCTGAAAAGGGTAGTCTAGGGATGTAAATGTCAACTGAAAGAAAGCAAGAGATTAATCTAGGGACTGAATAATACAGTGAACCCAGAGGTGGATGAGAATTGTGGTTATAGGACAAATGCAAGAATGCCCTTCCGTAAAATAGAACAGATGTATGCCACTATTGCAGGGTAGAGGGAATGTGGAGAAGCATAGGGAAAAATACAATTAAAGTAACCTATGAATATAGTTAACAGCAATACTGTAATATTCTTGCATCAATGCCAAAGATACACTGTGTTAATAATAGGGAGGTATGGAAAAAATATGCCAAATATGGACCACAGTGAGTGGCAACAGTCTGATGATATTATCTCATAATCTATAACAAATGTTCCACCACAGTGAGGTGTGTTGGTGAAGGATTGTTGTATGGGAATTCTACACATGTGCATGATTGTTTTGTAAGTTCCCAACTTCTGCAATAAAAATATATTGAAAAAAAAAAAAAACACAGTATCTGGGGAGCAGATGTAGCTCAAGTGGTTGAGTACCTGCCTCCCAAGTACCAGGTCCCAGTTCTATCCCCGGTACCACTTAAAAACAAAAAACAAGCAAACAAATGAAAAAACCACCTTGGGGGAGCCAGTGTAGCTCAGTGGATGAGTGCCGGCTTCCCACATAAGAGGTCCTAGGTTCAATCCTCAGCACAGTTACCTCAAAAAAAAAAAAAAAAGTCTGACATCATTTTATTAACACTGACCCACTCTCATCTGCAGCCAGGTTTTGTGAACCACTAAATCAATAGGATAAATAATTCATCTAGTTATCAATGGAACTACATGCCTCCAAAAGCATTCTTCTTGAAAATTGGAATCTATATTTATTACTGGCATTAATGACACCTCTGAATTCTACTATAATTATTTATAAAGTTACTTACAAAGATTTTAATTAAATAAATGTCTACTTAGCTCTCCAATTTATTTAGCTTTCTTAGCAAACTTTTTTTTTTTTAGCTTCCTATAAACAATGAACTAACCAGAAGCAACAATGGCTAAAGCCTCAAGTGTCCAGGCACAGGGCAATTGGGGCTAGGAACAAGTTATGATCTTTAAATATGTAATCAAGAGATTAACGAGAAAAGTATCTTCCATAAAGCAAATGGTGTGGAGTGATACAAATCGCTGAACCTCAGAAGAAGTTATTAGTATGTATGACTTCATTCAATTTAGTCTTTCTCTTATCTCACCTTTTCAAAAAGCTTGTACACAACCAAAGCAGGAAGAGCAATGCTAAAAGATAATTTAAGGAGGGGAAATGATCACTTTTAATCCTGAATAAACCCATCTCAGAAAGATAAGCAGAAAAGGGCTGATTAGTAATCAGTAAATGATTACCTGATGAGAAAAATAAATGAAATGCTCCCTTAACTTATCCTATGAGCTGCCAAGTAATGACTGTTACATAATGAAAAGATATTATACCATGATATATCTGGCCAGGTGTTTTGCTCTGATTCAAGCAGCTTTCCTTAAAAGCACACACAATTAGGGAGCAATTTCCCAATCCAGATATTTATGCAGTGGTGCTTTAGAAGAGAACCACTGTGGTCTCCAGCATTCCAGGCATCCATAATTATGATGCACAGTTTGGGGGCATAGATTACACAAAGTTCAGAATTATTAGTATAAAGCAGTTTAGAACCACAACTATAAAAAGTTCAAAGTTATAACAATCACACAGCTAATGGATCAACCCAAACCACAATAGAAACAATATATACACTGAGATAGAAAACAGTTGGAAGAAAATTAAGGCCTCATTGTATCTGCCAGGTGACTCAAATCTCCCTTCTGATTTAACCAAAATTAGTGCATCTATACTAACTCAATTTGTCCAAGATATGTTGCAAACTCACTGGATTTTAAATGAATGAATGAATGAATGAATGGAGATGTTTCCTAAAGCAAGCCTAAAATAAAAAGAACCCATTCTCTAAAATCCTGACTTAAAAAAAAAAAAAGAGAGAGAAGTTATATCGCATTGAGTTTTTTTGTTTAGTTATCCACCCCAAACAGGCTTTTTAGGCATAAAGGATACATTTCAAAGTGCTTTTGAGACCAGGAAAAAATAGTCACTTGCCTCCAGAAGTTTAGAATTATGTTTCTACTGTTATTTTATTAATACCACCAAATTTGAATAGGATTAGTTCTTCAGGATTGAAGTATAGGTTTGCCTGAAAAAAATTATTGTAATAAGACAGTACATGACTTTTTAGAGCAGCCCATTTAAGGAAAAAAATGATGACTTCAGCTAGGTGGAAAGGTGGATACTCTATAGCTGTATATGGGACAGGATAAACTTGAAGGGAAAGTTGGAGGGAGGAGGAAGATAGCACAATGAGAAACATAAGGTATATTATTAGTCAGGTAGGATACTGAGTAAGCAGGTTCCATCACTAAGTCAGAATTACCAGTTAGGTAAGCAACTCAAGGTTGTGACTAGATAGGATATGTGTTTTATAAATATTTTCTAACTAGTATATGATTATTAAAACCACATTGGTAAGCCACTGTGTTCAAAATGAATCCAGCTTGAATGGTTTATTAAATATTTTCTCGAGCTTTATTTTCCACCCCACTAGTCTTTACAAGTACCCTCTAAAATGTCTTCCAAGTTTCTAGTCCTCTACATTTGCTTAGAAATAACTAAGAGACACAAAATGTTAACAGATTGAAGAATTATTAAGAACGTTTGTCGTCTTCTTTATACTTAAGAAGATTTTTAAGTTTTCTATAAAAACCACGATCTATTTCAAAATAAAATATTTCACCTTCTTCAATTTAGTTCTACAACCAAACATACTATTCCAGGAAAGTGTAACTGTTATAGTTTTCCTATTCAATGTTTCAACTTTTCAATGTCTTAAGTGTTTGCCCTCTGTACTTTTTGTTAACTAAAAAGTAATTTCTGGCACACAACTCATAATTCAGGGTATTTTATGGATGCGGTGAAAAGACAGACCATGGAGTCTAATGGTCTCTAATGAGTATTATTCCAATACTTCTAGAAGGAAAAAAGAACCACAGTGTATAATAAAATCACCAAGAAATAGCAGGCAGCTGTTAAAATACTTAAAATACTTTCCTCTATACTGAAGTCATTCACTGTACTTATTTTTAAGAAATGCCAATAAGACATTCTATCATTTAATATTACCGTGTTTAGTTCTCAAAAGTACTTTGACATGCCATTTTAGTTTTTATAGTGATTTTTCTCTGTCAAGTGAGATATATGGCTTTTGCACATGACTTTCAAGCCACTTTAAAAAGAAAGAAAAGTTATTTCAAGCACAAATATTAAGTATTAAACCTGTTATTGTGGTGTAAACTCTTCAAGTCAAGACACCTGTTTCTAGTCCCGGTTCTGCAGTAAGCAGCCTTAAGACTTCCTGTGAGTCGCTTATGTTTCTGAAGTTGTAAAGTAAGTGGTTTTAACTTAAAAATCACTTATCTTCATCTTAAACTTGGCTTTCTAAAAATCTATTACAATTAAAGCATTTTCAAATATTGAATTCTAATATTCAATTCAATGAAACGTATGTCATTTTGCCATATGGAGCTAGTCCTTCACTTCTAAATTTGAACTGAAGCCTAGATCACTTAGGTTGCACACTTAAGACGTACTTTTAAAAAAAGGATCTGAGGAAAGATTCCTTTATAAGATTCACTGGGAAGGTAATGGAGTCAAGGAATGAGTGGGTGTGCATACAGAAGACCTGGTCATTCTCCAACCAGGAGCACAGCTTATAGAGAACAAGAAACTGCTGCTTCGACCGGGAAAGAGTTGAGGGAGGTCTCAAGCTGAGGCTTTCAGGTAATCACACCCTTCAAACCCTAATTCCCCAGTGGACACCAAACCAGTCTCCAGTTCCGGGTTCCCAACCAATCGCATCAAGCCACAACAGAGGTCTCTGAAAACCACGGCACCGTTTCAGAGCTGTGGAGCGCGATTCACACGACCCCAGCACCCGTCGGCCATACACCCTTCCCAAACGGAGAGGGTGCCAGAGAACAGTAGTTCTATCCCACGTCCACCACCAAGTCCACGAGCCCACGAGACTGAAACCACCCCCGGACTCGAGCTCCTCCACCGAGGCCCTTCCACGTATCCCTCCCCCGGGGCTAATTCTCCTGTCTACAGGTCCCAACCCCCGACTATGATTCCTCAGGCCTCAGGGACCCCGGGCTGGGAAGCCGACAAACGGATACAGAGAATGGGGACAACGGGGGCGGGTGCACGCCTCGCCACCGCAGGAAAAGCTAAAACAGCTGGGGTGGGGGCAGCAGTGTTCCCCTCGGCGAGAGCGGGAGGCGGTCCGAGCGTCTGTAGAAGGGTCTGTCATTCCCTCACTCACTCACCAGGAGCAGCAGGGAGCATCTAAGGTCGGCTAAGGATAGGAAGACGGCAGGATTCATGGTAACGCTGGGGTCCGCGGCAGGGACAGGCGTTGGCAGCTGGGGCTGGGCTGGATTGGGGTGGGCTGGGAGAGGGCTGGGCTCCGGGAGCCGGCGGCAGCGGCGACGGCACCTCGTCCTCTCGACCCGGAGCTCCAGCGGCGAACACCCGGGACAACTTCCAGGGAGGCCCACACGCCCTTACTTCCGGGTCCTACCCACCTCGGAGCACACTGGGAAATGTAGTCCTGCCCCGCTCTTACAGGGCACGAGAGCGGGCATCCGGAACTCCCTTTCCCGGCAGGCTCTCCGCCCAGATCCTCCCAGTCCTCTGCACGCGGGGCCTTCTGGGATACAAAGGGCGGTGGGTGGACGTCCCTCTGTGTTTCAGAGGATGGGAACTACAATTCCCAGAAGGCTGTGCGGTGGAGCCCTTCGGGCGGCCTTCTGAGGGGGATTAGCTGGTTTCGGCGCGGTGGGTTCCGCCCCGGCCAGGTGTAGTTGTCTTGGCCTGGCGGGCGGGGCGGCCCGGTGGGGATCGTGCCTCCCCGAGCTGCCCCCGGGACGTCAGTCCTGGAGGAGGCGAGGGTGAGTAGGAGGGGGCCTAGCTGGGGAGGCTGCGGTCGATCTCCACCCTGGCCCGGGCCTCCGACACGCGGCGGTCCTGGCCGGGGCTGTGGCCTGGGCCTCCCATCACTGGCCTCCTCGCCTGCTGCCTCCTCTTTCTGCGCTAAATCCTGCATTGTTAAGCCTGAGCCACTTCTCAGGGCCTCAGTGAAATGAGTCAATGACTTATCCCTAATTACTTCTGTGGGCTCGTGTAAGGAGCAGCTACCATCAGCTGGGATAAGGGATGGGCAGTCACGTTGTAAACTGAAAATCTACTCAATGCCAGAGTGATGTTAGTACTGCATGGATCACTCTTACAGGATAATTACCAAATTCCTTAGCCAAGCAGTCGAGGACCTTAACCATCTGGCACCAGCCTCATCTGCAAACACCTACCCGGGTCCACGGGCTCCAAATGGTAGCCAGACAGTCACTACTTAGTGCCCTGGAGACGCTTTGCGCTTTTGTGTCTCCCTATCCGGTGCCTTTGCTCAAGCTTTCCTACTGCCTGGAATGGCCTTTACCCCCTTCTTTTCTGAAATGCCATCTCAAATGTCCCCATTTGAGAACTTCCCTAACAACCAACCTTTTAATGCTGATTAGAATACTCTTCCTTTCCGTGTAATTGCAGCACCACTCTTTTTGTACAGTTATTATTAGCGCATTCATTACACTCTTATTTCATAATGATACTTTTACGTTTTATAGCTCTATATACTTTACAAAGTCGTTTAGATTTTCTTCTATTACAAAATGATTCATACACAAAAATTGAGCTAAATGAGTGGGGAGGCTGCAGACACCCTAGAGAATGCCTTTCCCAGGTGACAAAATTAGTGACATAATTAAGCTCCTGTCTCCTGACTCCTAGGCCAGTGTTTTTATCTTTGTATGACTCATGTCTCTGACAGCCCAAGCAGAGTTGAAATGAGCAATGAAAAAGATCAACAGTGTGAACTCATTCCTCCAAGAAATTAAACTTTGGTCCTGCTTGCCCTCTGGACTTAGCACTCAGCCTATGACCTTTCCTTCAATAAATGTTTACTGAACTCCAGTTACATACTTGTTACTGTGCTAAGTGCTGAAAATTATGAGGTGAAAAAAATTCTAAACTATAGAGATCTAATTTTTAGCAAGTTTTTCAAAGGGCATAAGGTTCTTTGTGACCCTGCTTAAACTTAGTCCCTTAGAATCTAAAATGACAGATTTTAGAGCTCACAACAGTGCCTAGCACATAGTTTGCACTCAACTTGTTGAACGAATGAATGAGATCTTTATGGGTGTCATTTCTCATAATTACAGAAACCCAGGTTTCTGAGGTAGTTTAAGGGCAAAAATTCTGCTACCGTATTTCCCCCTCTGCCCCTGTTTTGTAGCTTCTTTGAAGCAACTTTAATAAAATCCTGCATATGACAGTGATTCTTCTGACTAGCTCAGACATGACAGAAGTGTCTGATATCACCCTCTTCCATATTTTCTGCCAGCATGTTAACATAAATTGTCAGCAAAATAAAGGCATGAAGAGCTGACCTTTACCATAATTAAGAAAATACCTTTCCTCTAATGCAGAACTTGAACCAATAATCCTTATCAATGGCGACACAAGTACTAGCTCGTCACCTGCAAAACTCTCCCAGATCCCCAGGAGTCACAGAGATTGGAGTGATATCTTTTTGGTGAACTCAGAAGGCCTGCCTTCCCTCATGGCAGCAGATGACTGGAGCTGATTAACAGCTGTGCTCCTTAGATCCATAGGTATGCTCCAGGTTGCCAGGATTCCCATGGCACCTTACATTCCTTGTGCTTGTTACCTCCCTAGTCCTTGTAGGCATTCAAGCTTGCAACTTATGATCTAGCGTCTAGCTTTGGAAAGGATGTTTAAGATTCCTTTCCTCCCCATCAGATACTTGAATTCTCCCTACTGCATTTCTGATATAGTCCAGCCTCTGCATAAACACTCTCATGAACGGGAACTCATTATTTTCCTGTGCAGCTGTTATATTTCTAGAAGGTTCTAACAAACCATAACACTACCAGTCAGAACAAACTTTTCCTTAATGAAACATGGTTCATCCTAATGATATAGTGTTTCAAGTAAAGTAAGTCCTAAGGTCACTATCTCAAGCTAGGTATATTTCCCTGTAGGGCACAAGGAGAGAACAACTAAAGATTCTACCTTTTGTGGGCATGAGAGAAAGATCTAGGTACCTTTTAATGTTGCACCTAAATCTAGTTAATTCTAACTTGACAATAAAGTTACGTCATCCCCTTTTTTGTGGGGCTTGGTCAGCACCTTTATTCCCAATATCAATTCTAATGTTTTTGTATTATGTGGCATCCAATTGCCTCTGCTAACTTAGAAATCACTGTGACTTTTGAGCCCTGTGCCCAATGTTATCACATAGTCCCCGAGAAGGGTCTTGGAGGCATCTAACCCTCTCATTTTACAGATGAGTGACTTGTACAAAAGGTCCCCTAATTTTGTCATGTTATGGCAATTCTAAGACTAGAACTGTAGATTTTTTAAAATCCTAGCCAAATATTTCCAGTAAACCATATTTCTTACCCATTTGATAGCAGTACAAAGAACTGATGAGACAGGCTTCTGAAAATGTCTCCTGTATATACTCCTTGTTGGAATCATTGTTTCAGATTGCTCCAGTTCTTCAGAAGACTATGAACACGTCAGAGAACTGGCTCTTTACTGGTTCCTCACTAGCATCTCAAGTTCATGCTGCTGCTGTTAATGGCAATAAGAGTGCCCTTCACAGGCTCATCCTGGGTAAGCAGCCCCCATATATGCAGAAAAGAAATCTTAAAAATAACTCTCTGTCCTAAGGAAATTTGTTCATCTGCATTTTAATTTGCAATCGTTTACGTTTTAATGGAAATATTTGTCATTTACATTTTGTTCAAAAACTTGGACAAGAAAGAAATTAATTTCTGAAACTTAAAAATATGGATATGGAAAAGTGGTTGAAAAAATATCTAAGTATTTTGCATTTAATCTGGATATGTACTCTAAGGTGCCAAGAGAATGAATTCATCTTTGTAATGACAAAGATCTAGAATGAGACCGTGGATACTGATCTTTCAAAACATAATCAGGAGTTTTCCAGGAAACCAAAATTAATCCCTAATAAAATAATGAAATTAATATAATAAAATGAATATCTAGCTGTTTTTCTTTCATTAAATTTTCAGCAGCATTATAGTATTAATTATGAAATATGTTAAACATATAGGAAAGTATAGAAAATAAAGGCTCCTACATATTAATGGATGTTAATATTTTGCCATATTTGCCTCAGATGGTTTTTTTTTTTTTTAATGTTACAGGTACAGCTAAATCCCCTTCCCTCCGTCTCTTCCTCTGTCCTTCCTCTCCATAAATAACTGCTAACCTGAGGTTGGTGAGGATCATTCACTTACTGCATATGTAGGAATTCACACACAATGTGTAGTGTGATGTGTGTGCTTTCCATGTACAGTGTTATCTGTATGTGTATTTTTGCAACATCCTTATTGCCTTCCCAGCAACTTCAGATCATTCTGGCCTGGCCAAACCAACCAACTTCTCTACTTTTTATCCTAGTTAATTTTTTATGTTAAACTTCCCCTATTTAACCCACTCTGTGGTTTCTATCTCCTGATTGCACCCAGACAGCTGCACACAGGTACACACACACAGAAGCACACACTGTTTTGACTTCTGACACCAAGTATTAGTTTTGTCTGTTCTTGATCTCCATAAATAGAATCATATAATATGTGTGTTGTTGTTTGTGTCAAGCTTCTTTTTGCTCATGTCTTTGAAATTTACTCAAGTTGTGTTCTCTGTATCTTTTTTTTGCTTTGTAGTATCCCATTGTTTGAATAGTCGACAGTTTATTTATCCTTCTGTTGATGTACAGTTGTATTGTTTACAATTTTTGGATACTATAAATAAAGAATGAACATTCTTATGCATGTCTGATGGACATATATACTTATTTACCTTGAATATATACCTCAAGGTAGAATTGCTGTGTCATAGTGTATATGTATTCATGTATGTATGTATTAGTAAACTTTTTATTTAGAAATAATTTCAAACTTACAGGACAGTTACAAAAATAACACAGAACCCATACGGAGAACTCCAATTTTATAATTTTGCAATTTTGCAATAATACAAAACACATCCAGAGAAGCCGTATAGAGAACTCCCTTGCCACATACCCAGATCCACCAACTTTTGGCCACATTTGCTGTATCAATCTATCTGTGTATCTTTCTACCTATTTTCTGAACATTTTAGAGTAGATTGTATACATCATATTCCTTGAACACTTAATAATTCCATGTTCATTTCATAAGAACAAAGATATTCACTTATGTAACCAGCTTGAGTACAGTGATCAAGAAATTTGACATAGGTATAAGGTTTACAGATTATATTCTAAGTTCTCCATATGTCCCAGTAATGTCCTTTTGGGCATTTTCTCCTCCATTATTAGATCCAGTCCAGGATCATGTATTACTTTTACTGCCTTTAGTTGTTATTGTTTCTTTAAAATCTCTCTTTTTTTTTTTTTAATTGTAGGAACATATATACACCAACCATGCAATTCAATGGGATTAATCACACTCACAATTTTGTACTACCCTCACCACCACCCATTACCAGAACTTTTCCATCACTCCAAACAGAAACCCCACACCCTATATGCATTAACTTCCCCTTCTACTTCCTCCCCTACCCCAGTAACCTGTAACTCTACTTTCTGTCTCTATGAATTGATATAAGTGGAATCGTACAGTATCTGTCCCTTTGTCCCTGTGTCTGATTTATTTCACTCAATATGATGTCTTCAGGGTTCAACCATGTATCAGAATTTCATTCCTTTTTAGGGCTGAATAATATTCCATTGTATGTATATACCACATTTTGTTTATCTGTTCAGCTGCTGATGGACCTTTGGGGTGGTTTTACCTTTTAGCTATTGTGAATAGTGCTGCTATAAACATTGATGTACAAATATGTCTGAGAACCTGCTTTCAATTCTTTGGGGTTATACCTAGAAATGAGATTGCCCAGTCCTATGGTAGTGCTGTTTAACTTTTTGAAGAACTGCTGAACTGTTTTCCTATATTAAAAAACTTTTAATTTTAGAATAGTTTTAGATTTACAGAAAATTTACCAAGACAGTACAGAGTTCCAATGTAAACCACACCCAGTTTCCCCTGTTGTAGCATCTCACCTTAATATGGTACATTTATCACAACTAATTAACCAATATGGACACATGATTATTAATTAAAGTCCTTATTTTATGCTGTTTTTCTTAGTTTTTACCTAACATTGTTTTTCTGCTCCAGGATCCTTTCTAGAATACCTAATTACATTCAGTTATCAGGTCTCCTTGGGCTCCTCTAGGCTTTGACAATTTCTCAGACTTTTCTTTCTTATTTGTTTTTTTTTTTTTTTAAGGCTTTTCTTGTTTTTTATTACCTTGTCAGTTTTGAGTTATATTTTTAGCTTTAGAAAATACCAAGGGGGCAGATGTGGCTCAAATGGTTGGGTGTCCGTCTCCAATATGGAGGGACCTGGGTTCGATCCCCGGGACCTCCTGGTAAAATAAAATTAAAAAAATTAAAAAGAAAATGCTGAGACCCAATTTCCCAAAGTGGCTGTACCAATTTATACTCCCACAGCAATGCAGGAGGATTCCAGTTGCTCCACATTCTCACCAATACTTGGTATTATTGGTCTTTTTTTATTTTGAGCCATTCTGGAGACCTCCGCTGATAACTTATTGTGGTTTAAATTTCCACTTACTGATGAGTAATTATGTAGAACAATTTCTATATGCTTTATGACCATTAGGGTATCTCTTGTGAAATGCCTGTTTGGATCTTTTGCTCATTTAAAAAACCGGATTTTCTGTGTTCTTATTAATTTTAGGAGGTTTTAAAAAGATACATGTTTATATTCCAGATAGAAGTCCTTTGCCAGTTACATGTATTGTGAATAACATTTCTCAATCTGTGCCTTCCTATTTCACTCTTTAATCGTGTTTTTTTTTTATTCCAATTATTAATTTTAATAAAGAATAAGTTTTCTTTTATGGTTAGTACATTTCGTGTCCTGTTTAAGAAATCTTTGCCTACTACAAGACCATAAACATATTATATGTTTCTTCTAGAAACTTTATTTTTTACCTTCCACATTTAATTTTTGTGTATGATATAAGGTAGGGTCAAGGTTAATTTTTTCATATAGATATCCAATTGATCCAGAATCATTTATTGAAAAGACCATGCTTTCCCTCATTGAATTTCAATGGTTCTTTGTTGTAAATCAGGTAACCATATATTCGTGGGTCTATTACACGAATCTGTGTTTTATTCCATTAATATATTTCTTTCGCCTTTTGCCAGTACCATACTGTCTTGATTACTGCAACTGATATCTGTGTGAGTTCTCCAACTTTGTTGTTCCTCAATTGTTGCTATTCTAGGACTTTTGCATTTCCATATAAAATTGTCAAATTCCACACCAAGACACAAACATATATACACATACCAAAAAAAAAGAGACCTTTTGAATTTTTTTGTCTATATTTTATTTCTTTTTTTAGAGAAGTTGTGGGTATATATAACAATCATACATAAAATACAGGATTGCCATATATCACCCTATTATTAAAACCTTGGATTGGTGTGGTACATTTGTTACAACTGGTGAAAGTACATTTTTCTAATTGTACTATTAACTGTAGTCTGTGGTTTAACTTAGGGTTCACTGTTTATGCTGTGCAGTTCCATTGATATTTTTTAAAATTTTTTATTCTAGTACCATATATCCAGCCTAACATTTCCCCTTATAACAATACTCAAATACATAATCCTGTGGTGTTAATTATATTCACAATGTTGTGCTACCATCACCACTATTCATTACTAATATTTTTCCATCATCCCAAATAGAAACTGTACATTTTACCTTTTGAATTTTATTGCATTGCATTGAATCTAAAAATGAATTTGGGGAGAATGGATGTTTTATAATATTAACTCTTCCAATCCATGAATAAATTTGTGTTTCTATTTTTTAAGCTTTTAATGTATCTCAATTTTATAATTTTTTAATTTTAATAATTTTTCATAAATTTTCCTATTGGAATCTTAACTCTTTTATTAGATTTATTACTAAATACTTGACATTTTGATACTATTGTACTTTTATCTTTCTTTAACATATCTTCTAACTACTGATATAAAAAAGATCTGATTGTTTTTTTATTTTGATATTATATCTGGAGACTTGCTATGATCTCTTATCAATTATAAGGTTTTTTATTTCTTGAATTTTTCAATATAATCATATGTGAAAAATCATTCTGGTACAATAATATTTGATGTAATTATTAATATAGTTAGACTTAGGTCCATTTTGCTATTTATTTTCTATTTGTTATTCCTCTTATACTCTGTGGACCAAAAGAGTGCCTTTTCCTACTTCCTCCAGCCAAGAGAATGGGGTTTCTAATAGTATCCCCTCCATGTTACTTTGCAGTTGGGGCTCACTCTTGGCACAAAACTGCATGAATAAAAAAATCCCCTGCATGGGTAGCATCTCCAAGTTTTGACTCCCCTCCACAATCTGGCTACTTTTGTTTACTTTTCAGAATGCGTGGATGGTTGTTTTTTTTTATTTTTCCAGAATATTTTTGTGTAATCAGATGGAAGAATGGACTCTATTGGGCTTACATAACCATTGTGTAACTGGAACTCCTGTGCAAAGATTTTTTATTGCTTATTCAGTCTCTAATGATTATAGGGCTATTCAAGATTTCTTTTTCTTCTTATGTCAGTGTTTGGTTCATTATATATTTCTAGAAATTGTCAATTTCATCTAAATTCTTTTTTTTTTTCTCTTAGCTTTATTTGTACATTTAATAATTGAAAATATATATAAACAATTAAAAACTAAAAAGTAAACACATCATCTAAATTCTTAAATTAGCATTAAATGATTCACAATAACTTCTGATTTTCTGTTTAATGTCTGCAGAGATGTCCTGTTAATATTCTTTATAATGTTTATATGGTATTTTTCTTGATCCAGTTCCCTTTTGGCTTTTTTGGTTATTTCTATATTTGTTTTCTAGTTTATTGGTGT
>JAQZBX010078422.1:0-14123 GCA_029593785.1 Cabassous unicinctus
CAGCACTCCGCGTGGGCCATCTCACCACGCAGGCCAGCTTGCCTCTCACCAGGAGGCCCCAGGAATCGAACCCTGGACCTCCTATATGGTAGATGGGAGCCCAGTCGCTTGAGCCACATCCGTTTCCCCCAACACTGACTCTTGACATTGGAATCACCCACTAGCTCCAATACCCCTGCTGTTCAGGGACAGTCTTGCTTCCACCATAGCTGCTACAAAAAGAATTCCTTGTGGCTCTGCTTCTTGAGGTCTCTATCTCCCATTGCACTTCTGCAGAGGATGCATGTGATTAAAGAGAATTGGGTTTGTGCTCACCCCTTAGCTGCAAGAGGTCTCATGAGTGGGGCATTTTCCACATGTAAGATGGGTTTTCTAAAGCTGGGCAGCCCAAAAGAATGGCAATATACACTAGATAGATCAAGCAGACTGATTTGAGGATTATTGTAATAACGAATGTGAAGGGCTTAGTAAGTACCTAGTTATAATTTTGGAGCAACTTCCATATGCCTATCAGGGTGCTAAGTACTATGTTGAGTCCAAAGAAGTCAGGGCTTCTGACCTCTAAAAGATTACAATCCACTCCATACATGGTCAAGATTGGACCTTACCACAAGGCCAAGCCCTTTAGCACTGTCCTGTGTCTAGGGAGAGCAAACTCTGACATTTGCCTTCAGAAGACCTTATTACTGTTATTGAAAAGAGCATTTGCTCTCAGAGATCAACAATGGAATGTTTCCACTTTCTTGTTTGGGAAGCTATTTAGAGAAGGAAGTGAGTGAGTGCGGGTGTGATGGTGATGTGATGGATGACAAAAGACTTCTCTCTACACTGCAATGGCCCAGAAAATGCAACAAACACACACGTAATGTTCATTACTGCTAATGGGAGTTGGGCTCTGGCATCCAGAGAACATGCCCTTGAAGCTCTACTTCCCTCTGTGGACAAATTGACATTGAGGGAACCTTTGCCATCAATAATCCCTGCCATTCAAGAGAACATTTAGCCCATTGCTTCAGAGGGAAGATAAAAGAGTCAATGAAGTTTCCAAGAGCAGCTCACGGACTCTGGGAGCTCTCTTCAGGAAGAACAACAGAGTCACAAGAGGCATTAGAAACACACTGATGGATAAAAGAAATAAAGAAGGGGTGGTGAGTTACTGGAATTTGTGATGGCTGTAGTATATACATTATGCCAAAATTCAGGTACAAAAAATATCTATACAGTTACTATTCCCAAAAACTGTATTCTAATGTTTCTTGTTACTTTTTTTTTTTTTTCAAGAAATAAACAAGAAATAAAATAAAATAAAAAATAAAATAGTCAATTCAGCCCAGGATCCTGTCCTTGGCAGAAACATTTAAAGGTGTTTTGGTGAAGTGCAATATTGGCCTACATTATGTCACTCAATCAAGACCCAAGAGCATCATTGAACCTCTTTGACTATCACCCTCTTATACCTATTTTAAGAAAATGTAGAAAACAAATAAAGAAATATTATATTAATAGATGTATTAAAAGCAAAAACATCTAAGACATATCTTGCATCAGCAAATATTCAGCCTAAGTTTTTACACCTTTTACATTTATAACCAGACACTAAACAGCAATAGCTCATTCAACAATGAAATATCAAAAGGTAGTAAGGGAACTAAGATTTATTTATCTCTCAGACATTACAGGATCTTTATCTCTGTCATTTCATGTCATTTCTCCAATAACTCTGGGATAGATAGAATTAGAAAAATAAATCTCATTACTTTATAGTATTGCCTCATCTACATGTGAGACATGTAAATAATAATAAGATATGTAGATGTAATCCAAATGCTGCTGGAGATGCTGCCCAAGGCAGACAGGGTAAGAGAAGATACCCCGGCATCTCCCTTCCTCAGTCTCCTACTAGTGATTCCCAATGGCTAGCCAGAGCACAACTGGCAAAGTAGCTTGAAAAATATAGTTCCTTGCAATTCAAACCAGAAAAGATTAGGGAATGATTCTAAGAGTTGACAGAAGAAAAGACCAGCAGAAGAGAAGCCTGGACTTTTTGACTAATAGGCTATAAAAGGTAAAGAAGAAAAAGTTAAAGATGAGTGTCTAGGTAAATGCTTCATCTTGCCACTGAAAGAAGATAAAGAAATAAGGAAAGAAGGTTTCATAGGGAAGGTCATATCTAAGATGAGTCTGCATTAACAGTAGTTTATCAAGTGGAAATTTCCATGAAGAAATCTGGGGTTCAGAGAGGTGTTCAGGATTGAAAAAAATAGACTGAGGTGATGGTCAGTATATAGGGGACAGATTAAGCCATGGATAGGAGCCAGAGAAGTAGATATTCAGAATAACCTTGAGGCAGTTTAAAGTGTCTCTATATAGAAATATTGAACAGCACTGGGTGTATTATTATTACTAAAGCAGATGAGTGAAATTCACTTTAGAAAGATTTTCACCCACACAGGCTCAAAGGGTTTCTTGTTGGTCTTCAGTTAATCAGTGTATTCTACTTACTGTCCTGCAGACCTCCTGACTCCTCCATTGGGTCCTCTATATCCCACTAGTAGACAAAGGAAGGGAAGGAATGTTAGGAGTGAATGGGAAATTTATGGCCCAGGCCTACAGGTGACATGCATACTTGTTTCTCACATCTCTTGGCAAGAGCTCATTCACAAGACCACACCTTGCTGCAAGGGAAGCTGAGAATAGAATCTAGACATGCTCCCAGAAGTGTGGTGAACAACTAAGTGGGTTCTACGTGTTGATCTGGTCCTTCTCAAATTATAATCCAAATTGGAGAATAATTTGCTTTTGTGTTTTTATTCTCTTGATCATATGACCACCCTTCCATGTCAATTATCCAGTTCCATTTCGCTTCTCATGCATTGAGATATCAGAACTACGCACCATAGTAGCAGAAAGAAGCAGAGAGGAGAGAGGAAGAGATAAAAGGAGAGTGGAGAGCTTCTGAACTCATAGGACCTGAGGACTAAATTTATCTCAAACACCTCAATTCACAGAAGAAAACACTAGCCCCAGGGAGGAAAAGCCCAAGGCCATACATTTCAAAATACAAAATTGGAAATTCAATCCAGTTCTATTCAGTATTCTTACCAAGTCCCCATTATTTCAAATATATGTATGCCACAAATTGATACAACGGTGCATTGCATTCCCATGTAATATTTAATACTCTGTGGCTATATAACAATTCTTAACATTTTGTTAGTGGTTTTGACCTGGGCATTAGATATTTGAAACCCATACCTATAGTCCAAATTAACAGTTCAAAGCCCTTTATTTGAATTACTCTTGTTAAAATTATTTTTCACTGAGTGTTCACTGGGACACATGCACAGTCTAAATCTGAAAAGAAGTATGTGGACAATAGTTATTTTCTCTAATGTCCTTTTTACTTGTTGCATTAGAATTTCTTTAATTGCTGTTAATGGAAAGCAACTCACAGTAATTTAATTTTTAAAAAGGAATCTAATGAACAACATAAGTACTGTAGGATTCATGGATAGAACCAATTTCATCACAGCTTTCTGTCCATCACTCAATGTCAATCCATTCCTAGTTCTCCTTCTAGGTTGGCTTGATTCCCTTTTCCTGCTTTTAGGATGTGTCCACATGCTGGGAACAATGGCCACTGGCAGTGCCAGTCCTGCAAGTTTTACCTTGCAATCCAAAGGGAAGAGAGAATATTCCCCTCCAGCTCCAGGACAAAAGTCCCAGAGTGGAGTTTTAGCTTCAGTCATCTGCCTTTAAGTGGGAAGGCTGGGCTAGGGGGACAGGGAGGGGGGACAGACAATATGATTGGGGGAAATTATCCCTAGAAGTCAGAAAAGGGGCTAAAAATATATTCCACAGAGAAAAATATTAGCTGTCACATTCCACTGGTTGGTAAGAAAAAAGATATTAAACATAGAAAAAGTAGAACACATTTCTAATGCACAACTAAAATCCCAGGCATGACTAAAATCTCAGACACCTGATACATTAAAAGTGTATACCTCCAAAGTATCAAAGAGTCAACAAGCAAATATAGGACATTCTCCCTCCTTTTAGATTAAATATTGGGTATTCTGCCCCATACCTCCTGTTATTCATCGATATTCAATTAAAAATATCAGATTGATAGTTAATTTAGTTGTGCAAAAATTAATTGTTAATACAGACAAAAAAGCTGGAGGTAAATATCAGGGTCTGTAAAAATCTGTAAATATTTTACATATTACAAATTTGAAGACGAGAGGAGTTAAATAATCTGCCTAAAGTTGTGCAGTTTCTTATTGAATTAATCCTGGATTACAAGTCAAGTTTCCTTCCAATTGGTAACAATTGGTAACTTTAAAGAGAATTTATAAGGTCTGGCAATCTTTCAAAACAATTGTAACTTTTCTGCAACAACTCAAGAGGAAATTCTCCTCTATTTCTATTTTCCAGTACATAGTTCTATCATCCCCAGAAAAAAATGGTGACTTCTATGAACACTGAGGCTCAAACTTTGTGCTAAATGCTTGCAAAAATAATTACCCCATGAAATCACAGTGACGTGGATGATGGGGGATGTCTTTCCATCCGGCTTCAGAATTTTTTTTTCCGAACACGTCTGTCACCTGCTGTGTCTTTATGCAATTATGCACAACATGATTAGAGGGTAAAAGATTCCCCAAATACCATAAACAGCTGAAGTAAAGTTCTAATCAATTCACCTGATTTTAAATTGTTCCAAAATAGACCCTGGGTCATCCTTAACTTTTCTCATTTGAGTAAAAATAAAGTTCTGCTCTTCTTGACCAATGAACTTTTACTTGCTCAAGATAAGGTGCTAAGATCCTTAAAACCCTAATCAGAAAACGTAAAATAAAAAGAAATACTATCAGATTGGTAAAAATTAAGAAGCATGAAAATACCTAATTTAGCAAGAGCATGGGAAAAGGGGTAATCTCATGAACTACAAGGGCAAGTGTAAAGCACTATAATTCTTTGGCAGGCCAAGTTGACAATATGCATTAAGGGTCATTAAAAATTTCATGTCCTTTGATACAATAATTCTGCTTCTAGGACTTTGTCCTAAGGAAATAATTAAAGGCATATAAAATTGACAAATACAGAGTTCATCACAAAAACAAGTGCTGGCACATTTAGTAGAATATTTTCCAAACTATATGACCAAGAATAAAGAATTAGCATATAAATCATGGTGTTTTAATATGAAGGAATATTAGATTGTCATTTTAAAAGATATTAAAATAACCATAGGGAAGCGGGTGTGGCTCAGTGGATAGAGCCCCCGTTTACCATATGGGAGGCCCGGGTTCGCGTCCCAAGGCCTCCTTGTGAGGGCACGCCGGCTCACGCTGATGCGGCAAGACCTCACAGCAAGGGGGAGATAAGCAGACACAGAGAAGACACGCAGCGAATGGACACAGCAGCACAAGCGGCAAGGGGGGGATAAATAAATAAAATAAATAAATCTTAAAAAAAAAAAAAAATAACCATAATAGTATAATCCAATTCTTATAAATATATTTATACGTAAATGTGTAGTTGTACACACACACACATATACACACACAAATGCTAGCACAGAAAAATACTTTGGAAATATATATACGAAAAATATCTGTAGTATTTAGCTCTTCCTAAAGATAACATCTGTTTCAAAATGTTGCTGTCAGGATTCAATGAAAAAATATATAAAGCCCCTAAGAGAGGCCTGGGGGGAGCAGTAGACCTTCAAAGAATGTTAGTCATTTTCTTACTTTACAGTCTTCCCGAGCTGGCTTTCCATATATGATACCCCACACACACCACTCTACGTCTAACATTACCTGGGCTACAAGAACACCAGCAGGGTCAGAGAAGTTTCTGGGGAAGCGGAATAAAGCGGCAGAAAACTAAGAAGCCTCTGGAACACTCTGCAATGTCTCTGCCATAGCCGGTCAAGTGAAGCCTTAAATACTTGTCAACTTTCAAACCACAGCCCAGTGGCAGGGTTTCATGACCTTAAAACCTCTTTTCTGATGAACATGGACTAAGGATAACCTTTTTCGGAAAGTGTTCTCTTATTACCTTTTAAAAGCCATGAATCAGACCCTGGAAAGGCTTTGGTTTATTACTTTAAAGTAGCCATGTAAAGGAGCCCATATCCACACATTTAGGCCTAATGGATTCTGCCCCCTGAAAGAGGCATAATTTTGGAGGCTTCTTCCTGTTCCCTGCTGGGTTTCCATGGGAACAAGTGCCTGGGGGTCAACTTTACTCATGAGGGTTGGGGAGCTATGTGAATGAGTAAGAGTCACAATCGTCCCCTTTGGGAGCTAATTGGGTCTAACCATGGGCATATGTTTGGCCATAACAGAGGAGTAGAAGGACTCTAGGTGATGTGGGCTTTCAAGGCCAGAGCAGTGAAGCTTTGCAGAACTGGACACAATTTTCATCCCTTCCCAATTGCTACCTGGCAAGCTGTTCTCAGATCACCCTTAGTCCACTTTCCCTTTCGTTCAAAGAAAGGGTAGATTGTATCTTTTCAGGCTATTCAACAAAAAGGGAGAAGGAACTCTAAAATCCCATCCTGCAATCTCATTTAATGGAAATAAAAGGCAAACTAAATGGAACATCAAAGTATTACTTCACTAAGAAATAAATTAAGCCTCAAAATACACAATGAACTGGTTAATTCATTGTTGCAGATGCATATTCCAGTATAGTCTCCATTCTCCCTCCAAGAAACATGCAGTGGAATGCTAGGAAAGGCCTCAACCATAGTGAGAAAGGAACGCAGGGTCCCAGGTAATTCTTTTGGCCTCAATGCCCGGTTATTGATCTAAATAGCAGAGGTCACAGTCATCCACTAAATTCCAAGAAGATGTCAAAAACATGACTGGAGATGTAAGACATAGGTTAGAGAGAGGGATATTTCAAGACAGTCCAATTTCCACCTAGAATTTTCTGGTGTATATGCCAGAGAGATGTTTGCCTAAAATAAGTCCTAATCATACTAAATACTTAATGCCATATAATTATTTTTTTTTTACACTGACCCAATATTTATCAACTCTTATCACCATGATACACAACCTCCTCTCAGGAAGGAGATGTTTGGACAAGAACAGCTTTTCTCCTACTATTCAATCAGTGAGAAGAGCCTTGGGGCCTATTGTCAAGGTGCCTGATGTCAACTTCTCAAAAAAGAAAACAAAAAAAAATGACACATACACACATAAAAAAACCTTTTGTTGGCACCCACATGTGTCCTTCAGTAGGCCCAGTATATCAAGGTTATGAAGGCTCCAAAAAATCAGGAAATCCATCAGCAGTAGCTAGCCTGCATTTTGAGGGGAAAAGAAAGAGAAACATTCATCTGCTCCCAAAGAGACAGGGAAAGTGACTTGGGGAGCTTTTCTTCGCCACTGAAGGCAAGCCTTTCCTCTTCTGAATTCCAAAAGCATTAACAGTTTCTACACCCCACTTTCATTCAGTCAACAAAAATTCATTGTGTCGACCATGAGAAGTCAATGCTAAGCTACTTAGTTACTGAATCCTTAGTTACTGCCTGGTGGCATCTACTGCCCTGTTATGTAATCGGGCATCTGGTACGTCTTCTCTCTCCTAACAAGGTCTGCTTTTATAGGGCTAGAGTCATAGTTCACCTTCACCTAGGGAATAAAGTCCTGCTCTTATCCTTCCATCCTTCCATGATGTGGAAACAACCCATCTTCCTAAGCCTCTTCCCCACCTTTCCCATTCGTGAATCCTGTATGCCAGACAAACCAAGTTATCACCCATTCCCAAATGAGTTCTGCACATTTCTGTCTGAATGTGTTGGCTAAAGCTGATTCCTTCACATGACCATCCTACTGCAAACTCTTTTCTTCAAAATTATATCCATTCTTTAGTGACTTTCTTAGAAAACTTTTTCTCTGTGAGTCCTCTAGAGGGACTCCAAACCAGAATCACTCTGTTTTCCTCTATTTTCCTACAGCACTTTTGTTTCTATCTTCAGTTTTTGAACTTATCACATTCTGTCTTATTTCAGAGCCAATATTTCAGAGTAGTATCTCTTCTTTTAAATTAGAAGCCCCCTTATTTATTAATGCCTTACTTTTCACTGTATTTTCAGGGTGTACCTAGGAGACATTTAATTTAAAATTTTGATAAGTTTATTAATATTAGCCATAACAATGGCTAATGTCTGAACAAACTTTGCCTAATTAACCAACAACAAAGTATTGCTTGAATAATTATTTTATATCTACAAAATGGAATACTATGCAACCATTAAAAATGATGACACAGGAGATATTTTCCATGTTGTCATCTCTTCTATTCTCCTAAAAAGCTTTTTCAAATTATTTACCCCATCTCAAATCCCCATACTCACCACCTCTCATACACTCACAGCAGATCGCTTAATCTCCTAATTCACAGAAAATAAAAACAACCAGGTTAGCATTTTTCAATTTTTTCCCAACCAGCATGCAAACTCCCCTGCATGTGTATCCATCCTGTCCTTGTTCCAATCTGTTCCCTATATGGCAGCAAGCAAGGCATTTTTTAAAATGCATGTTACGACCCTACTGAAAACCCTTTCAAGCATCCCATCACCCTCAGAATAAGCTACAAAATCCTTAGTATGGGTACTGTGTTCCGTATGCTACCTTCTTACCTCTATGACTTTTATTTTCTACGTGCCACCTTTCTTCTCTTTATAGACTCCTGCCATGCTCAAAATCCTTCAGTTCATCAAGTGAGCTAGTCTATCTCATGTTGTTTGGCCTTCACTCATTCTGTTCACTTTGCCTGTAAAATTCTCCTTTCCTCAAAGACCCTTCTCCCACACATGCTATCTTAGTTTCCCAGTTGCTATGACAAATAGCGCACAATGGGTTGACTTAAACAAAGGGAATTTATTGGCTCAGGATTTTGAGGCCAGAAGAAATTCATAACTGAGGTGTCAGCAAGGCAATGCTTCTCCCCAAAGTCTGTAACATTCTGGTGCTGGCTCCTGGAGATCCTTGGGGTTCCTTGGCTTGTACCCTGCCTTGTGTCACATGGCGATGTATTTTCCTTTCTCTTCCATGTTCCTCCTGACTTCTGGTTGACAGTTCCTCCTTGTGGCTTTTCTCTCTCTGAATTTCTTCTGCTTATAAAGGACTCTAGTAATCTGGATTAAGGCCCACCCTAATCCAGTTGGCCACACCTTAACTAAAATTAACATCTTCAAAAGGACCTATTTACGATGGGTTCATTCTCACAGGAATGTAGATTAAGAACATGTCTAAATTGAGGTACATAATTCAATCTACTAGAACTGTCAGCCCCACCTGGGTAATTCCTACTTGCTCTTCAAATCTCAGATTAGACTCTTTTCCTTCAGGGATCTTTCTCATGCCTACAAGTAAGCAGTTTGGGGCCTCTATGTGCTTCCACAGCATCTAGTAACCCCTTATATCATAAGCTCTAACCCAGTCTGCACTCTATATTGTAAAATTCTTGAGGGCAGGCTTTGTGTTCAGTTCACTATTCATTGATTCAACAAATGTTATTGTAGTACTAGTTCCTGTAATTGGAACAGCAAGCAAAAACAGACCTGTGAGTTCCTTCATGTCTCTTATACCCTATTGAAGAACACAGACATTAATCAAATGGTTACACATAAAATTGAACTCTGGTAAATGCTACAAAGGAAAGTTAGGTTTTATGAGAGTCTTTAATGGAGGAGTTGAAGGCTAAGGCATGAAAGACCTCTTTACTTCTGAAGGATATGGTGATTAAGGGGAGATCTGAAAATGAAAAGGAATTAAATGCACAGAGAGGAAGGGAAGTGCTCCAGGATTGAGAACAGCATGTGTCAAGGCCCTGGGGTCAGATTCAAGGAACTGAAAGAGATCCAGCAGTGACTAGAGCAGCAGGGGATACATTGATGACTGAAAGGTAGTTAAAGATCCAAACATTCAGAAAATTTGAGTACTTATCCTAAAGTCATTGAAGGATTTCACACAGAGACATGACATGACCAGTTTTCCTTTAAAAGATCACTCTGACTACAGGACAGATGCTGATATTCCTGTCAGGAAACCGTTGTCATAACTAGATGGAGAGAATAAAGTGGCTTGGATTAGGAGAGAAAGGGAAGAATTTGAGAGATAATTAGGAGATAAAATTAATGGGTCTTGGTGATGGATTAGATTAGTAATAGTACATGGCCTATAGTAGCATCACAATAAATATTTATCAAATTAAATACTTATATCATTCAATGAATGATATGAATGATATGTAGTGTGTTTTATATATATATATATATATATATTTTTTTTTTTTTAGGTACCGGGGCCGGGGATTGAACCCAGGTCCCCATATGTGGTAAGCTGGTGCTCAACCACTTGAGCTACACTGCTCCCTATATTATTTTTGATATTTAAAAATATGAATCCTATTTTTATGAATGAAAAATGTATGAAATGAGGTACAAATTCTAATTCTTCCACTTACTAAGTAACTTGGATCCAGTCACTTAACTTTTATGTGCCTGAATTTCTTTATCCATAAAATGGGGGGAAAAAATACAGTATAAACCTTGTAGGGGATTTTTATGAGAATGAAATGTGATCATTCATGTAAAGCACTTAGCACAGTCTTTAATAGATAGTAAATGTTCAATATATGTAAGCTTTTAAAAATATGTATATAAATGTTTAAATGTTATATATTGTTTTTACATGGGAAGGGAGAAAAATATATCAAGGATATAGATCAGGTAAGAAGTGGGGTTGTTTTAGTGCAGTGGGTATATGGAGAAAGGAGAGAGGGAGAGAGAGCCAAAAACAACAACAAAAAAAAACATGACACCAGAAAAAAAAAAATAGATGTAATATGACCACATTTATGAATTTATGTAAAATATATGTCTACATATTCTTTAAGACGATTTTGAATATTTTCAATAAAAATAAATGTCTATCATGGGTTTTAAGGTTACAGGTCTCTTTAATCCCCTTCATCCATATGTGTTTTTTTTTTATTTTTCTGTAAAGAAGATATATTTGTTACTTAGAATAAGGAAAAATTAATTTGAAAATATATCTTATGTTTCACATTCTTCAAGTAGAGAGAGTCTTGTGATGTCCATTTGTATATTCAATGATTCAGAATCTTTACTTTCTTAAAGTTTAATCTGGCCATTAGTGTCATTTTGTAACTCATAGCTAATTTTCCCAGGTTCCAGAACACTAAATTTTCCCAATAATTTGGCCTGTATTTCTACTTTAAACATTCAAACACTAAAATGCAAAAGACCTTCAAATCTGTATATGTGCCAACCATAATGAAGAGAATACAATATTAGTGAAGATGGTGGCAGAGAGAGTTTACAAAATAATGCAGACCTTTGTACTTAGTGTGAATTCAGAGTCGGTGGCAGGTAGCCCAAAAAGTTGATTTATGTAATTAAATAAGAAAGACTAGGAGCTTGTAATAATTACCCCCCCTTTATTAATAAAAATACTCAAGCAAAACTCCCCCCCAAACACAGTGGAAGTTTGCTTTAATACTATATTACACAATAAAATGGACAAGCAGAAGGAGAAAATTGGGAAACGCACAATATTGAACACATTGCATAATTTTCCAAAGCAGGGAAGTCTTGGGATCATTGAGGCATATCTAAAGATATTATGTGTGCACACAAACAATCAGATTACAGAAACAATTTGTAAGACAACAAGCTGAAGACATAACCTAAACTAAATGAAAGTTGAAGGAGACTAGAATAAAGTCATCAGGCTTTTGAGCTAAAAGATAGTTTGAACAAGAGCAGCTATATTCTAGGCATCTAGGCACTGTACCGAGCATATTATAAATATTATCTCATTCAATTCCCACAAATAACACTTTCCAATTTAATGTGCAGAACTCCAGGCAGAGAAAGGTTCAATGACATGCCTTTAAGTCAAACCCCTGGGACTTTCTCTTTGCTCATATGGTTTGGGGCAAGAAGACCCAAATTTTAGATCTCACTTGAGAAAATCTATGCTTGAGTATAAAGTCAGAATTATAAAGAGGCTTTATAAGTATTCACCTACACTTTAAGACCAGATGACTTTAGCATTATTTTTTCCTAAATAAGAGGAAAAGGTTTAGATAATAATCCTAGCTTGGTAAGGCTTGAAACTGCACTAATATTTGAGCATGTTGGTTTTCTAGTCAGTGGACTGACAGGCTCAAAAAGTTTAGTGGAGTTGAATTTAAATGAAGGACTATTTACAGAGGTGAGGGTGGGGTTCAAGGAAGCCAGGAAGTCATAGTGACGCCCCAAGGGCTAGCAGCACTTCAGCCTGATTAGTACCCTACCTGGCAGAGGCAGAAAAGGGATCTGGGAGAAGGGAACATAGCCAACACATTAGCCAGACCTTCACCGCAAAGTTTTTGATGGCTAGAAACATCATCTGAAAGGAAACAAATGTGGACATGTTCCAAAAAGCACACCAAATTTAAAGCAGAAAGACCAATAGGGGTACTGGATTTTGGCAGGATCTGGTATGACACCACCGATGTTTGATGGAAAGATGGTATTTCTGTCTTACCATCTTACTATGGAAACTACCTTCTTTTCCTATGGCTGCCATAACAAAGTACCACAAACTAGATGGCTTAAAAACAACAGAAATTTTTTGTCTTACAGTTCTAGAGGCTTGAAGTCTGAAATCAAAATGTCAGAGGAGCCATGCGCTCTCTGAAGTCCACAAGGAAGAATCTATTCCACGCCTCTTCTGACTTCTGGTGGTGGCTTGCCAGCAATCCGTGGAGTTTGCTGCCTCAGTCATCACATGGTGTTCCCCCCTCTTTCTCTGTGTTCATGCTCAAATTTCCTCTTTTTATAAGGACACTAGTCATATTGGGTGAAGGGATCCAGTATGATCTCATCTTAATTTGCTTAATTCCATCTGTAATGACCCTATTTCTAAACAAGGTCACATTCTGAGATCCTAGGGGGTAGGACTTCAACATATCTTTTGGAGGGACACAATCCAATCCATAATAATGTTCAGTATTTTTATTGGATCCCAGCCAGACATTGTACATTTTACATTATTAGCTGCTGAATTTTTTAAATATATATTCCTTTCAAAAACATTGGACTTTATTCTGACAGACATTTAATTTACCAGTTGATCAACTTAAGCTCTTCAAATTTTTCTGATGAGCTTTGTTAGGGCAGGTTTAGAGTGTCCTTTACTCTAGAGCTAATTTAGCCCCTCCCATAAGGCATGACTTTCTAGTGTCTTGCCTGAATGCCTCGGAGCCTCAACTCAGTGAAGGACTCTTCACGCTGGTTGACCAGAACTCAAACATTTCTCAGCCCTGTGTGTGTTCTAGGAACTCTTCAGTTGACATCTCCTTCGTTGTTCTTTGCCCAGCCTCATGGAGTCTCACTCTTCATTTCGGTAGTTTAGTATTCAGCACAATACTTAAGAAGGCCCTTATGCAGGTTTTAGAACTCTTTCTTTGGGCAGCTCCCTCTTCTCTGGTATTCTGTCCCTCAAATTCCAGACACTCCACCCTTCCTAAATTCCAATCTCTTGTTCTTCCTATACTCAGCTTGGGATCCTCTTCCCTGCATAGCAGTCTAGAAAGTGCCTAAAGACAGAAAGTCAGGATCAGCATAAAGTTCACTTTGTTCCCTGCTCTCATGAATCACAGCCCTGCACTGCCTATTGTCTAGTGTCCAAAAACAGTTGCTTCAACAGTCCCCCAAGTGCAGGGGCAGTGTCTGGCTAAGGAGGATGGTCCACTGATGGGTTCTTGTTATTGATGATTAGCTTTACAAGTCTTTGCTCTTGTAATGGAAACTTAGCCTACTGTTATGGAGTGCCTAAGGGTTGCTGCTTGAGAGCCTCCTTGTTGCTCAAATGTGGCCTCTCTCTAAGTCAAACTCAGCATATGAATGCATTATCTTCCCCCCAACGTGGGACATGACTCCTGGGGATGAGCCTCCCTGGCAATGAGGGACTACTACCAAGTGCCAACTGGCAATACGACTGGAAAAAGACCTTGAATAAAAGGGGGAAAAGGTAAAGACAAATGAGTTCATATGGCTAAGAGACTTCAAAGAGAGTCGAGAG
>JAQZBX010078423.1:0-14142 GCA_029593785.1 Cabassous unicinctus
TAATTCATCATAACTTTTATGATCTACTTTATGCTGATTTACCAGGTAGATGTCTGACTAAAAAGCAAATCTAATCAAGCGCTGAGCCCAGCCTACAAGGGCCACCTCTTTTAAGAAAAAGGGATTAAACACCTTGATCTGATGAAAAGCTGGAAAAGGATGGCAACTAGCCAAGTGGTTGCAGAGTTTTCATATAAGATTTTGGGTTTCCATGCCGCATTATCTCTGGTCTCTGGCTGCCCTAGGATGTTTCTTTTTTGCTATGGACTTGTTAAGAAGTGGGGGCAGGGGAGAGGGGAGCTTAAGAAGACTGTTCCCCCTGGATGCTTTTAGAGGAGTGGGTTTTAGAATGTGATGGGAAACAGACTAGCTCCCTCCACCCATATCTTTGGAAAATTTCTTGTCCCCCTTTTTGGCAAATGGACATTGCCCCTCAGCTGTCTGACCGTGGAGTTTCTCGTCTTTAAAACAGACAGTTGGCCTAAACAGCAGGTTTAGGGTGCCAGGCTACTGTGGTGTCATTGTGGGGCCCCAGCCGTGTACACACTCGGGAGAGAGGAGATCTTCAGTCCCTGAAGGTTCCTGCCCCCTTCTGCCAACTCCTATTTGTCCCTAGATAATTAGAATTTTGCTGAAAGGCACACCAAAGCCATTCTGATTGCTGGACTGCTATAAAGAGAGAACATAGCGATTCAATAAAATCTGAATTTTGGGTGCTTTGGGGACTGCCACCTCCAGGAAGCACCGGGCAGCTGATTATACATGGTTGCTGCTGAGCAAACCTGATGGTCGACGTGGAGTGGTGGTCAGTAGGGGACAAGGAGGAGCTGTACTCAGCTGCTTCCGTCAGTGATGTTGTTCTTCCCCTAGCATTTCAGAGTGCATGGATAGTGAAGCCGAGACCGTCATGCAGCTCCGCAATGAGCTGAGAGACAAGGAGATGAAGCTGACCGACATCCGCCTAGAAGCCCTCAGCTCTGCCCACCAGCTCGACCAGCTCAGGGAGGCCATGAACAGGATGCAGGTGAGAGCCCGGGGGCTGCTCCTCTGCTGTCCCAGCCTCTTTCTCTCTCCAGTCTCTCCCACTTACACCAGTCTTCTGGAGGCGTAAGAGTAACCATGCCCCTCCCCAGCCTAAGACTCTGTGTTTCCCTGTGGGCAGTGCGGTCTCCTTCATCTGACCTTCACCTGCTTCAGGCCCTTTTTGCTCTTAATCCCCTACCACTCCCCTTTCCAGACTCAACTCAGCAGCTAGACAGGGCCATTGACTGTGCCCATGGCACCCCCTGGGAACCCCTGTTTCCTATTCTCTCCACTGGGAAGAGCCTTCCCTCAAGAAGGCTGGTGCTTCTTCCTCTACAAAGCCTTTCCCAGTCCTTCAGCTAGCAGGGCTAGTGCCCTCATCTGAATTCCTGTAGATTGTCTTACAACCCCTCCCACCTTCAGCCATGGATTGAAGGTATTTGGGTCTTTTGAGCTATTCATCCTTGCACCCCTTTTTCCAGACCTAGCACCAGTGTCCTACACATAGTAGGTGCTTCATTAACATTTGTTGCATGAAAGACTCCTGTGGGGTCTGCCAAGTGGGACAGCAGCATTTCCCAAAGGAGGTTCCCTGGAACACTGGTTCCCTGAACAGCCCTATGAAAGGAGAGCCATTTGATCAAAACATTTGGGAATTGCTGTATCCTTCATGCTCCTCTCAGAGATTTACAGTGCACCATAGCTCATTAAAGGCTCTGAGAAGTCCTGCAGTAAAGAAATCCATCAAACCCAAAGTTACCCAAACATCTTTGATTATACGGCTCTTTTTTTTCTTAATATTCAGTCAAGACCTTGGAAAACATTGCTGCGATCTTTTCCAAGGCCAGGTCTCTGAAAGGACAAACCCTCTCCTGCCAAGCACGTCTTGTGTAGACAGCAAAGGCTGCAGACACTGCTGACTCGCTGGTGGTGCTACTTACTTTGCCTGGCCTATGATAGCCATTTGGTTCCTTCAGGAAACGTTCAAATTTTGCCTCTGGGAAAGGCCTGTTCCCTTCATATCCACCTAGTAAATGGACTACGTCTTTAATCTTCACAGAGTGAAATAGAGAAGCTGAAAGCTGAGAATGACCGGCTGAAGTCGGAGTCTCAAGGCAGTGGCTGCAGCCGGGCCCCCTCCCAGGTGTCCATCTCTGCCTCCCCCAGGCAGTCCATGGGCCTCTCCCAGCACAGCCTAAACCTCACTGAGTCAACCAGCCTGGGTGAGTGGCATCGCAGGGCTGGGGGCAGGAACGGGCCTGCAGTCTGCACTCGGGTCTCCAAGCAAGAGCCCCAAGATAAGCAGCTCGACAGATCAAATGGAGAGGCAACAGGCGTGTGTGCATTTGGGGTGTGTGTATGTGTGTGGGTGTATGTCTGCTACCAACATGAGCCCAGCCGTTAGACTGCTATCATGCTTTGCTCCAGTGCCCCAAATTCTCCAAGCCCTGAGCGTGGATCCCCTCGCCCACCATGCTGAGTTCTGTTTGATCCATTTTAAGAGGCTGACCTGCAAGCTGAATGCTGCCTACAAACCCCATAGTAGCAGGTCCCAGTTGGGGCAATGGCTTGGTCCTTGACCTTCCTGCCTTAAGGATGGACTCCAGGCTGGCGCAATAACCCCGTGAACATGACCCAGGTTCTTTTTGTAAGCATATTGAGGCTGACGCTTTTATTTTTCGTCTATGATGCTGCTGTTGCTGCTGTTTTGGTTGAGTCTCTCCCTGGCACTTCCATTTGGCAAGGTGCATCGTCAGCCTGCTGGCTCCTCGGTCGGTCCACCATTGGTTTCTGTGGTTGCATTTTCCATTCTGCCCTCTCCCCTTCCCCTATGCCCCACCCCACTTCCCCTGCACCCCCCACCCCGACACCTGGTTTGTCCTGCTGCTGTACCAACAAGCAGCGGGGGTGTCAGGAAGCCGGCTTTGCTGTCCCCATGTGCCTAAGGCTGTTGATGTTTTCCATTCGCAGACATGTTGCTGGATGACACTGGTGAATGCTCGGCTCGGAAGGAAGGAGGCAGGCATGTTAAGATAGTTGTCAGCTTTCAGGAGGAAATGAAGTGGAAGGAGGTTAGTTGGATCCCTTTCCTGCTCTGCCTGCCCCTTCTCCAGGTAGAAATACCTAGTTTAGTGATTGACGCATAAAGCCGTATCACCTCAGAGCATAAGGTGATCTGGAACCACTACTAATGCTTTTCTTGACTAACCATAATTTCCAGCAGCATTTTGACACAATTAAAGTAAGTAAATGGACCTTTCCCTTTCGTGTCTGGAAAGTCTAATCAAGAGTACTAACATGGTCCCACGTTGCACCCTCATGTAATAACCTAAACACTAACAATGGTCAAAAATGGCTTTTCTGGGTTTAATTTATTCCCAAAGCACTTCAGAGGCAGCTAAGCCCATTTAGCACATAAGGTACAGAAATCAGCTGGCCAGAGCACCAGTGTTATCGGGTTGTCAGAGGCTGCAGAAGAAGTACTCGCTGAGAGACCGAGATGGCCAAAATGGTAACTGAAAATGAAGCTCCTGGGCGTTCTGATGTTCCAAGGCCTGGAATCTGAATTTCCCATATGTAGTTTCTGTTCTCTTCTACAGGGTCTAGGAAGCTCTGCAACCACCAGAGACTATTTTGTGGTTGGGGCAGGGCAGGGGTAATGGTTTGACAGCGAAAGTTGCTTTTTAGTCAGTGGTCAAATCCAAATTATGCTGTGAATGACCAGCTCACAAGTGGAAAAAGGCCTCATGAGTCATCATTTCTAGTCTGCTTGAGTTTTTCTGTTTGTCAGTTATTTCTTGGTATTTCTAGCCAACATGCTAATGTACTTTCCGGTGGCTAGGGAACCCACGGTGCCCACCAAAACAGAACACCTGCAGCCAGGCTTCACCAGGGCATCCCGCTTTGTGGATGGGCCTCCAGTCTTGCTGAAGGGCATGAGCCTAGCATTTTGGAGCTGCCAGGAGTTTTAAATATCATCTAGCCTAGAAATATATAACAAATAGCTTCATTTTTTTTGTGATGGGCTACCAGGGGGAAATTTCATTCCCAAAGCCTGGGTCATTTCAAGGAAATGCCGGTGTGAACACACTTTATTCCAATGATTATCAATATGAACAGACCTTACATTTTACAAATGTTTACAAATCAGTTTCAAAACATTGTCCTTTTGGTTCACCACAACACCAGGTGAGGCTAGGTGGCCAGGCATCGTCATCTCCATCTCACAATTGAGAAATCCCATACCCCAAGTGTCACTTACCTAAGCCTGCAAGGTTATCTAACTGCAAGACTGGTGCTTTTCTCTGCTGATTCTGCTTAACTGCCAGATGCCACCCAGTCCTACCCCTCCTAACTCTATATCCTTATGAGCATGTCAGGTATTTAAAACCCAACTCTATATCCTTACGAGCATGTCAGGTATTTAAAACCCAACAGATTGGAATGTTCTATTAATTTAATCAATGTGATCATTTTTTCTTCAGTCAGTGTGCTCATTGAGCTCCACTATGTAGAGCCCTGTAGGCAGAGATGCAACAGAAGTAGGAAAAGATTTTTTGTGAACCTCCCAGAGTTTTACTAGTTTTCTGAATTGAGCATATTTTACCTTTCAAGAAAAAAGCAATAAATGTTATTTAAAAACAAAAAAGAAGAAAAGAAAATGGAGAAACTTATTCTGCATTGAAGGAGTTTTAAGATCCTATAAGGAGACAAACTCAATCTACTAATAAGACAGAAACATCTAAAAATAAATAGATGCAAATACAAAATATATCGTTATATAAGCCGTATACAGAACTGTTGAAGCAGTGGTGAGCTCTGAGCCTGGTGGGGTTAATCATCGAAGGCTTCCTGGAAGAGGTGAGTTTGTAAGCGAGATTTGAGATGGGTGAGACGGCAGACAGGAGGAGGGTTTGATCCCCACACTGGATGAGGTACACATTTAGTGGAAAGTTCTGGGTTCCAGCGAGGGGTTCCTCTCTTCCTTTCTCACGGATTAGTGTTAGCAGTAGGAAAGTTACATGGAGCAGAAGGATTTAAAAGGCTGTTGTGTTCAATCTCAGTTATTCGTGGTATTAAAACAAATAGGACTTTTATTCCCCTCTCCAACTATTGGCGGAGTTCTAAGTCCTCTACTAAACTGCACCGAAAAAGTGCCACCTGTTTTTCACCTGCCTACATTTCCTTACCCTTAGGACTCCAGACCACACCTCTTTCTTATTGGCTGCATTGGAGTTAGTGGCAAGACGAAGTGGGATGTGCTCGATGGGGTGGTTAGACGGCTGTTCAAAGTAAGTGTCTCGAGAAAACGGCTCTAACAATATACCTGACATGGGGGCCAGGGCTTTGGGAGGTAAAGGGCATTTGTCTCCTGAACTTGGCTGTTTCGTGGACCCCACCCTCTCTTCTACATCCTCACGTTGCCGTGCACCGTGGCTTCAGGTGAACTGAAGGATGACGGGTAAGTACAGGCTGGTGACTGGCCAGACGGTTCCTGCCTGCCCTTGGCAGTGCATGGCCACTGGAAGAGACGTGAACGGCTTAGGGCCATTCTGCTTAAGCAAAGACTCATTGGGACATCCTTGGATTAGAAAGACGAGAGTCTGGGCTGAAAAGAGCCTCCAGGGTATCACAGTAAGTGATGAAAGAGACCATTAAAGGCAGAGGCCAATTGTTGGGCCTCCAACTTGGTCATTGGGGACCTTAGTTCCAAGTTGGGTGACCCAAAACCTTTGGTCACTCACCTAAAAAGAAACACTTTCTAAATTAAACACACATTTTCTTTTTTAAAAATCCAGGCTGCTTTTCTCTAGCAGCCCTGAGTTTTGCTCTCTTCATCATCAGTATGATTTTTATCCTGAGCCAGCAGGGGCTGACAGAAAGATTTCTTGTCAGAATTACATTTGCATGAATTTTCCAGCACCATTTACAGGCCCTGATGTCTTCAAGACTTCAACTGAACGTAGGCAGAGCCGCCTAACTTTTCCGTGCTTGGTTCATCCAGACTAAACGTTCACAGTCTTGTTAGAGTTGTGGGTTTTTTTTTGTTTTTTTCATCACTAACCAAATAAATCTGTGTTTTAAGAGGCCGGCAATAGAAGGGCATTCTCCCCTAGAAAGTCTGCTCTTCTCCCCCTCATTCCACAGCTCGATTTCAACTCAGACATCATCTGAGAGAGAAGAGAAGATGCTCGTAAATCGCCCAGTGAAAACATGAGTTGTGGGCAGATTTTAGCCACGTCTTTGATGGGGCCTTTATTTATTTATTTTTTTTCCAGGAATACATCATTCACGTTGACCCAGTGAGTCAGCTAGGGCTGAGTTCAGACAGCGTCCTCGGCTACAGCATTGGGGAAGTCAAGCGCACCACCACCTCTGACACCCCAGAGCTTCTGCCCTGTGGTTATCTGGTTGGTGAGAACACCACCATCTCTGTGGCTGTCAAAGGTAATTTGGTTGATTGCAGAGGGCAGAGCTTTCAGGAATTACAGCTTATGTTTTATGACTTGGCATAGGACATCGTGGCCACAGTTTTGTTTGCGCAGATGTTTATGGGTTTCTTTTTATTCCTTCAGCCACCTAAGCAAATCAAATAGCTTGAGTATTTTCAACCACTGTCGAAAGCAAATAATTTTAGTTTATTGCTGAAATTATATAACAAAAGGTCCCATTAGCCTTACGGCTCTGAGATGATGGGAACTTAACTGTATTGAAATGGGGCCTTCTTCTCTCTGAAGACTTTAGCAATACCAATTAATTACCCTTGTCAGCAATACTTGGACGTGGTCCCATTCTGCGGGTGGGGAAACCATGATTTGCTGTAGGCTACAGAGGAGAGTTGCTCTGAGAACCCCAAGGAAACTGCTGAGGCTCTTGCCCATGCAGGATGCTGCTAGAGCTTCCAATTGCCTCATCACCAGAGATGTTAAGCCCCAGGCCAAAGTATGTGCCATGGGAGTCTAGTCCCACAGAGTTCTCTGTGGAGAGAAGAAATTTACATGGCCAAATAAACTCAGGAGGGGAGCGGATGTAGCTCAAGTGGTTGAGCGCCTGCTTCCCATGTACGAGGTCCAGGGTTCAATCCCCGGTACTGCCTAAAAACAAACAAACAAATGAAAACACTAACTCTCATTAGGGAGTGGATATAGCTCAGTGGTTGAGCACCTGCCTCCCATGTTATGGGGTCTGGGGTTCAATCCCCGGTACTGCTTAAAAAGTAAATAAATTCAGGAAACTGCATCATTAGTCCCATTTGGGACTGGGGGCCAGGAGTATACAGTACAATTTTTATTGTACATCAAAGCCTCTGTCATACCCTGCTGTTATAAAGTCTGTTTAATCCAGTTTTTCCCAAATTTGACTGCAAAACCCCATTTTCCTATATTTTATGAATTGCCTGAGGAACAGACTTCAGTAAACTTTGTATTAGGCTCAGCCTTCAGATTGTGCCATTTCTTTGCCCACTTACCTCCGGGGAAGGTGCTAATTTTGACAGTGCAGTTTTGGAGTTGTTTGCAGATTGTGTTTCCTGGTTGGTAGGGTTTTCAAAAACCATGGCAGTGTGCACCCCAACAATACCCATCAGTAGGAATCAAGATACTCGCTCAGCAGACAAGTGAAATTCCCCAGTTCTGTCCTTAGTCTGCAAGTAACTGAAACCAACTCAAAACTAGGTCTGACACAAAAGGGATGTATGGGCTCACATACCTGGGAAATCTAGGCTCAGGCTTCAAGCCCAGCTGGACCCACATGCTCAGTGTCATCAGGGCTAGGCCCACCTCCACTTCTCTCATCACTACTTTATTTTTTGAGCTCTCTGAACGTGGCTGATAAAATGGCCACTGGTAGCCCCAGTTTACCCATCTAGCTTAAGGATCTTAGAGAAAGAGAGTGGCTTTTTGGAAAAATGTAGCAGAAAATTCCTAGGGGTGACTCTGGTCCACTGAGAGTCAAATATCCATTGCTGAGTGGTGGTTATGGCCAGGAAATGGCTCTAGGCAGGCCTTGTTATAAATCTACCCCTAAAGGGTAAATTAAGGAGCTGGGTCAGCCCCATTTGAGCCACCTGGACTGGGCTTCCCATAGGAAAGAAGGTTCCACTACAAGGGGAAGGAGGAAGAGGGTACCAGACACACCAAAACAATAACTGTCTGCCTTGAGAACAATTTGAGATCCTTTTAAGTCATGGGGCTCAAATTGCATTGCATCTCTGAGATGGAGCATGCATCATTAACTTCCTCATTTTACAGGTGATCGTTCCTAGCACTGAGGGGTAAAAAGAATGACCTATCACTGACCAGACCAAACCTCTATAGAAACAGAGGTAAAACTTGTCACCCCACCGCGGAGTGTGCTAGTTGCTGCTGTCGGCACATCAAGTTTTAGCATCTCAAGGGATCAGCCTGTCTTTATTTTTAAATGATACCTGATGCTTCCGTCTTCCTGCAGTGCTTGAAACCTATACCTTCAAGGCACTAAAAAGTACTCAGGGATGTGGGCTGAAAGAGCTCTGTGAGCTGCTGACGACTTACTTCAGTGGTACCAAGGGAGGGCGTGTGACTGAGTTCCAAAGTGAGACTGCAAAATTGTCACTCCCAGGGGGCCTTTTATGGCAGAAGACTAACACAGCATAGATACAGAGAGAGGCATTTCCGTGAAAACTCTTTGGGTTTTTGTTTGTTTGTTTTTTTTAATTTTTATTTATGAGTTTAGCGGCCCTAAGCTCCGTACTTGACATCGAGGTTTGTGCCAGTGTAGGCTATAATAAGCTCAGTGCCAGGAGCATCTGAGACCTGTCTACAGCAGTTGAGTCACTGAGGGCCCATCATGGTCATTCTGAGGTCTCGGAAGTTAGAGGCTACTCTCGGCTGGCTGAGGATCAGAAACAAGCCTGTCAAGGCAGTACGGGGTCTGCTTGCTGTGAATAGTCGTATGGAAGGGAGATACTATTATAAAACAGAACAAATACCCTTCACTATTCAAAATTGTATTGTACTTTTAGTTAATTGTTTACTTACATGTACTGGTGTTCTTGAGGTGAGTTTTAAACAGAATGAATTTAGGTTTTGGACTTGCAGTTGTCCCGGGTAGGAAGGGGGAAGATAATTTTCCATGTGATGTTTTTGAGGATCAAAGGTCTTCATGTGTATTGTTTCAATCTAGATCTGGTATACACATCCCAAAGTGCAATCATCCCATCTCGCTTTTTGCTTCATTTTAAAGATAAAGATGCCTTTATCTTCATGGTGTATCTGAGTATGGGCAGCAGTGGCCCTTGGCATGCAATTAGGAACAATGTGCAGAAGCAACCTGAGTCTTAAGTTGGGCAGGATTCAGGTTTGATTGGGGAAATCCCCAAAAGCGGAGCCCAAAGTCTTGGGAATTCCATAGAGAACAGACAGGGACTGAGGGCCCAGATCTCAAAGATGAATCTTAATCTGGGAAGGTCAGCCAAGGCAGGAGCCAGAAGCACACGGTGCTGATGCCCAGTGACTTCCTGGAACAGCGGTGTTTTGCCCTCAGCCCACTGGGTACCTGGGCAGGGGTCTCAGGTGAGTGGGCTGCCAAGGATAACCTCGGCTCGCAGCAGTCCCAGTTTGGCAAGTGCAGGGAGCTGCCCTTCCTGCAGGGCTCCAAGCACTTCCCTTCTCTCTCAAATGCAGGGCTCGCAGAAAACAGCCTGGACTCGCTGGCTTTCGCGTCCCTGATCCCCAAGCCCCTGCTGCAGCGCTACGTCTCCCTGCTCGTAGAGCACCGGCGGATCATTCTGTCTGGTCCTAGCGGTACCGGGAAAACCTACCTGGCCAACCGGCTGTCAGAGTACATGGTGCTTCGGGAGGGACGGGAGCTGACAGATGGGGTCATCGCCACTTTCAACGTGGACCACAAGTCCAGCAAGGTGAGGAGGTCCTTCTGAGCCTGCTGCTGGCCAGGGCCCACTTTTAGCCCTTTCACAACTGTTGACACCAACCCCCTCCTGTTGGGAAAGAAATTCCTATAAACTCTCCTTCCGTGGTTATAAAAAGCCATGTGAAGGAGATCATAACAAGGCTAGCAAAAGGAAAGCTTTGACTCAGATCCTAGCAAGAAGTTACATCTGTGGTTACATCTGTAGAGTGCATTTCTTGCTGCCCCATGATGAGCCAGCCATCGTTCTTTAAGATCACGATCCCAGCTACATCCATTTCAGTTTATCAAAAAGTTATCAAGTTTGCCCTCATCTCAACCAAGGGTTGTGAAGTTCTTTCCAATCTGTTTGTTCTTCATCCATTGGAAAGTTATGGGTAATTCATTCTGTGGCTGGTGCTGTGCAAAAGGGCCAGAGAGTCAAGATGAATTACATGATTCTTCTGCTTTAAGAATAATCTGGGGTGCCTAAAGATGTGGATTCCTAGCCTTCACTCCTAGATGATCTGTTTTAACAGGTTGTGTGGGAGCCAGGAATCTGTACCATTAACAAGTTCCCCAGGTGATTTTGTAGTATGGTCAGAACCCCTATACCAAGAGCCTTTGGGTGAATGAGGGAAGATGCCTTCTCCTGGGGGGACCAGCTATGGAAAGCCCCCCAGACAATGGGGAGTAGACAGGCCGAATCTCAGCCCTGCTCATTCTCCCCTTACCCTCAAAGACAGCACAGCCTGACCTAAGTAAGGGGGCGGGGAGCTCCAGAACCTCAAGGAGTCAGCAACCCTGTCCTTGCCAGCTGCTTGAGAATGATAGCCCAGGGCGAAGAGGTGCTAAAAAGTGAGGAACTAGTAATAACTTGAAGAGCTGGGCTTTCTCTAGTGCTGGCAAGGCCTGGGGTGTTTCTTTTTGTTTGTTGGCGATTGAGGGGATGTCACCATCTGAGCAACCAACCTGGTGCCTGGGGCTGCTTACCGCCTATGCCATCTCAGGTGTGCCTCCACATCCCCATCCAGGAACCGGAGATAATCATAGTGCCCACCTCCTAAGGTTATCATAGGGCTACCTCAGTTAATAGGCCACTTAGGGTGGTGCCTGGCATGTAGTACCATTATGATGGCAGTGTTATCAGCCAAGTATTCTGGTCTCACTGTTGGAGCTTCTCCTCCTCCCCCTCTCCTGGCGTGCGTCCCCTACCCCAGCCAGGCTGCAGCTAGGTTGCATTCTGTTCCCAGCAGTGGTCCTGGATTTGAATACCTCCCGGCATTTGCTCAAGCCAATGCCATACCCATTCTTCAAGGTCAGATTCAAAGCCCACCTGTTCACCAAGGCCCTGCAAGGTCCCCTGTGCACGTAGCTTCATCTCGCCCTCCACTGCTGATCTGTGTGATCTGTCTGCCACAGCACTAGCCAGCATTACTTAAGTGTGTGTGTCTGGGTCCCCCGCTAAAGTGATTTGTGGAGGGCCTTTCTGTATTTGACTCTTAGGTAGGTGCCACGGAGGTACAAAGATGTGCACGGCACCTGCCTTCAAGGAGCTTACTGCGAAGTTGGCAAACAAGGAAATGTAAATAAAAGTGATAGCATTTCTAGAGATGTGATAGAGCAAGGATTTAAAAAAAACAGACCAAAAAATCCGTGCCTGTGCAACTCCACTTGAGCCCTAGGCTCCAAGTTTTCTGGTTTTCTATTATCTTATGAATGCCAGGCGGCCTCAGCCAGGTCTTACTCACCCCATGCACCACCCCCTCCCCTCAGCCCCAAGCCACTGCCCTGTGAAGGCAGGTGCTCGGCACGTGTTCACGACAGGCAGGTACTCGGCACGTGTTCACGACAGGCAGGTACTCGGCACGTGTTCACGACAGGCAGGTACTCGGTACGTGTTCACGACAGGCAGGTACTCGGTACGTGTTCACGACAGGCAGGTACTCGGTATGTGTTCACGATAGGCAGGTACTCGGTATGTGTTCATGATATGGGATAGCATCGGGAAGGACCTTTCCACCTACACGGGCGAAGTGAAGGCTCTGCGCCTCTGCGTCTTCACAGGGTGCGCTCACCGACTCGTTCTCTCCCCGGCCTTCTGGCCTCCACAGGAATTGCGCCAGTACCTGTCCAACCTTGCTGATCAGTGCAACAGTGAGAACAACGCGGTGGACATGCCTCTCGTCATCATCCTGGACAACCTGCACCATGTCAGCTCTCTGGGCGAGATCTTCAATGGGCTGCTCAACTGCAAGTACCATAAATGGTAAAAGCAGGCTCCAGACCTTGTGGCCCCTGGGAGAGTGTGCCGGCCCCTGACATGGGGGGGAGGAGGCAGCTAGCCATCTGTTCTCCAGCTTGGCTTTAAGTCACAAAGCTTTCTTCTCCTGGATTTCCCCCGCAGCCCTTACATAATTGGCACAATGAACCAGGCTACCTCTTCCACTCCCAACCTGCAGCTTCATCATAACTTCAGGTAAGGGATCGTCGCTTCTCTTTTTCAGTTAATTGATGGAATCACAAAGAAGGAAGGGAAGAAAGAAAGCATAGAAATAGAATAGTAGGCTTTTTTGAGTACCCATTGCATGCTGGGCATTGTGTTCAGCATTTTCCCCAGCATAACCAGTTTAATTCTCATAACAGCTTTAAGTGGTTAAAATGATTATATTATTCTCAATTTACAAATAGGGAAACTGAGGCGCTGAGAACTAAGTGACTTGTCTGAGGACACACAGTTGGTCAGTGGCACAGCTGAAACTGGAACCCAGTTCTGACTCTAAGTCCTGCTGTAGCGGCATCAGGGAGGCAGCTCTGGCAAGAGCTGAAGGCCCCTTCCCCGTACATAACCGACAGCATGTCTCTCTGTTCCAAGGGAGGAGCACAAGTAATGAAAGCTCTTGTTTCAGAGCTTTAAGGCCATGTTGCTGACCTGTGGGCCTTCAGCACTCCAGCTGATGTGAATTCCTGGTGGGCACCGCACTGGGCCCTGTCACGGCTGGGCTCTGGGAAGGACTGTTCACCTCTGCCACATTAGGTTGTTTTGCTCCTTGCCTTAGCATTGCTAAACCCCTTTGCCCTGCCCTGAATCCCCACTGGCTCCAATACTCCACTTCTGGGCCCTTAGATGAAGGTGAGAAGCTTTCTCCTGGGCTGAGATTCTGTGGCTTACTTTTCACTGACTGCTATGCAGCCATCTCTGATGGTAGATTGACTTGTAATTATCAGAAAAATGTCAGCTGCTCCAGGCCACTGAGAGGCTCGCTCCCCTCTGCATACCCACCCATGCTTTCTCCGAAATACCCTTCAAGTCCTTCCCCGCCCTCTTCCCTGCAGTCACTGCCACAAGATCCTCTCCCAGCCACTTTTGTATTCACTTTCTAACGAGTCTTCCTGCCAACATCTTGGCTCTGTGGCAGCTAGAGTGAGCATTCTAGAAGGCAAACCTGACCATGTAACTCTCGTGCTCAGTGTCCATTGGTGGCTCCCCATTGCCTTCAGAATGAAATCCGGACTCCTCAGGCTGGCAGGTCAAGTCTCGTCTCTGGTTCCAAAGAACCTCTGGCAGTTTCCCCAAACACTATTTCTCATACCTCCACTCCAGTGCTGCAGCATGTTGTCCTTCCATCTCCCACCCCAAACCCTGCTCCTGCTTTTCCTTACGTGGCCGCTCCACTCCTCCTTCCCAACTCAGCCTAGACGTCCCCTCCTGTGAGGAGCCTTCCCTGATTCCCCAGGCTTCACCATCCCGTCTCTTTCCTCCATTTGCTTGTCTGCCTCCTTCACTAGGCCGTGAGCTCTTTGGGGACAGGGGCTGTCTCACAGTCATTGTTAGGCTCCATAGGCCAGCACAGGGCCTGACACCAAGCACCAGAGCAGTACAGTTCAGTGGTTAGAGGTCAGACTCTGGAGCCAGACTGCCTGGGTTCCAGTCATAGCTTTTCTTTTAACCAGCTGTTTGAGCTTGTGTGTGCCTCAGCATTTCTACCTGTGTAATGGCAATGGTGATGATAGTATCTATGTCATAGGGTGCCTGTGAGAGGTTCAATGGGTTAATGCATGTACCGTGCTTAGAACAGCATCTGGCACACAGTGAGCCCTATACTAGCATTAGCACATACACCTGCCAGTTCTAATGGGATTTGGTTCTTGAGATGAGCTATCATCACCATTGTTGAAAAAAACGTTCCTGGCCTCCCCCAGGTGGGTGCTTTGTGCCAACCACACAGAGCC
>JAQZBX010078424.1:0-14126 GCA_029593785.1 Cabassous unicinctus
ATATGTTTTTTTGAAAATTCACAAATTTGAGTATACATTTATTGCTTATGGATGTTCATATATGAATGAGGAATCTTAAAGACCTTATGTTAGATGAAGTAAGCCAGTCACTTAAAGTGAAAGATTGCATGACCTCACTGACATTACTCAAGTAAATTGAGCAGATTCACAGAGCTAGAATCTGGAAAATAGGTTACCATGAGACAGAAAGTTAGTAGAGTATTTTGAGCTGTTGCTCAATATGGGCAAAACCAATGATGAGGCAGAAAGGGGTTATTGGACATTGGATGTGGGTGATAATGGTGCAGTGATGTGATTGGGTTCAAAAGCATTGTAATGTGAGGGGGCGTAGGGTGGAGATTGGGGTTAGTCTATTCCAGGAACTGAGGAGAATACTGGAGGAAGAAACATATGAACTCTGCAGATTTGTATGTCTGAGGTTAAATCTACAATTGTGGGAATGTTCTTTTGGCAAAAATGGCAGGAGAGGGTAACTGATGAAGGGCATCTGGGGTAAAAGGATATGCAGGATAGGGTGCACCTGGGATATGCTTCTGTAGAATAAGAACTTGTATCTTGTCATAGTGTTATCTCAGTAAGTGGAGACACACACAATAAATGAAATATTAAATTCTCATTCTGGGGAGTCCCTCTGTGTTATCAATTAGAGGGACAAGAGTCTCTCGAGATTATAGACAGTGCCTAATAAAAGAAAACTGTCCAATATATCAATCCCTCGATATTATTGCATGTAACTATGAACTTTATCCTTCCAAAAATGAAACTTAGTGTTTACCATAGTTTCTGTGGATATGGAATGGAAGAATAGAGTAGATGGATCATAGAAAAATTTTAGACCATTTGAATTGTCCTGCATTATCTTGCAATGAAGAATACAGTCCATTACACATTTTGTCAAAACTTATGAAACTATAAAGTGCAAAATGTAAACTATCATGTCAACCACCAGCCATGATCTGTAGCAATGCTTCAATATTTGTAAAATTGTAAAAAATGTACCATACACAATTAAGATGTTATTAATAGGGGAGAGTGGGAGGGCTTTGGGTATAAGGGAATCCCTTACATTTTCTATATGGTATTTCTGTAACTTAAAGCTTCTTTGAAAATAAAGAGAAAAAAAAAATACAAGACACTAGGGGAACATGCAGAAGAAACTGTCATGGTCCATAAAAGATAACAGATATTACATTGATGAAAGACGCAATGCATTTTTTAAATTTTTGTATTTTATTTCACTTTATTATTTTATTTTCTTATTATTTTAGTATATTGAGTTTTCTAGCTTTTTGGGGGAAGAGGTTTTGGATTACAGTGTGTCATAATTATTTCAGGGACATCATTTGTGTGGGGTGTCAGTGATGGGGGACTGTGTAGGGAGGAGTGCACCTGGGCATGCCTCTATGGCATACAAATTTGTTCAAGTGGTCATGGGGAGTTCTCTCATTTGGTGGACACCCACACAATACCCAAAAGAATATTGAATTCCCATCATGGGAAGTCCTTTCATATCCTCTAACAGAGCAGAAAGAATACCCCAAGAATATGGCCAGTGCCTACTGAAAGGGGACAGACCAATATGCTAGTCCCTTGTTATTGAATGTTGTACTTATGAACCTTGTTCTTATGAAATTGAAACAGCATATTATTATATATTAATGAAGAGTTACCTACTGAAAGCCTCCATTTTGTTCAAATGCAGCCTCTCTTTAAGCCAAACTCAGTGTATAAAAACACTACCTGTCCCCTAGCATGAGATGGGATTCCTGGGGATGAGCCTCCCTGGCACTGAGGGATTATCACCAAACTCCAACTAATGATGCATTTGTAAAAAGACCTTGACTAAAAGGGAAAATATTAAATACAAATGAATTTTTATGAGAGAGGAAGGCAAAATGGTGTCAGAATAAGGGGATGGTCACCATCTCTCTCACAAAATACAGCTGATTGGGGACAGGATCTTGCTCAAGTGAGCTGTTCTGGGAGCTCACAGAGTGGGAGCCTTTGGGACATTGATCTGGAGGGAGCTGAAGAGAGAGATAGATTGCTCAAGAGAAAATCAGAAACTATAAAACAGCAGGAAATAAAAGATGAAGAACAAAGTGTCAAAGAAAAAACTTAACACAGACACAAAACCAGCAGCTAAACAAAGCTCAAGAGCAGAGAGAGAAGTTAATCAACAGAATAAACCCATCAACATAAATGATGACCAGAGGGCAACAAAAAATTACAAACCATACTAAGAAACAGGAAGACCTGGACCAGTTCAATGAACAAACTAAAAACCAGGAAGAGATGCAGAACATTAAACAACTAATCAGAGCTGTCCAAAAAAAGTCATGGACCAACTTAATGAAGTAAAAGGAGAGATTGAGGACATTAAGAAAACACTGGGAGAATATACTAAAGATATTGTAAGCATACATAAAAAGATAACGGATATGATGGTGATGAATGGCAAAATCCAAGAAATCAAAAAGACACTGGAACCACAGAAAGCAGATTTGAAAGCCAAAAGAAGAATTAGTGATGTGGAAGACAGTATATCTGAAACCAAACAGATAAAAGAACAGATAGATAAAAAGATAGAAAAAATCCAGCAGGGACTTAGGGATGTAAACAACAACACAGAATGCACAAACATATGCATTATAGGCATGCCAGAGGAAGAAGAGAAGGGAATGCAGACAGAAGCAGTGTTGAAGGAAATAATGGCTGAAAACTACCCAAGCCTATTGAGGGAGATGGATGTACATGTCCAGGAGGCACAGCACACTCCCAACAGTATAAATCCAAAAAGGCCAACTCCAAGACATATACTTGTCCAAATGTTCAATGCTCAAGACAAAGAGAAAATACTCAAGGCAGCAAGAGAAAAGAGAACCATCAAATGCGAGGGAGGCTCAATAAGATTAAGTGCTGATTTCTCATCTGAAACCATGGAGGCAAGAACACAGGGGTATGACATAGTCAATGTATTCAAAGTAAAAAACTTCCAGCCACAAATTCTCTATCCAGCAAAGCTGGCCTTCAAAAACGATGGAGAGTTCAATATATTCACAGATAAACAGAAATTAAGTGAGCATGCCAATAAGAACTCTGCCCTTCAAGAAATATTAAAGGTAGTTCTACAGGTTGAAAGGAAAAAACAGGATAGAGAGAGTTGGAGGAGAGTGTAAGGACAACTAAAAAGCAAAAAGAGAAATATAACCAACATATAAAATAAATAAACCCAAAGAAAATATGGCTGACATAAGAAATTCCTTGAGAGTAATAACACTGAATGTTAATGGATTACACTCATCAGTCAGTAGACACAGATTGGCAAAATGGCTAAGGAAATATGACCCATCTATATGTTTTCTACAAGAAACCCAAATTAGACCGAGGGATTCAAGGAGGCTGAATGTGAATGGTTAGAAAACAATCTTAAAAGCAAACAACAACCAAAAAGGGGCAGGAGTAGCTATACTAATATCAGACAAAATAGACTTTAAATATAAAACTATGTAAGAGACAAATATGGTCCTATATATTAGTAAAAGGGGTAATCTTTCAAGAAGAAAGAACAATCATAAACATTTATGCACCTACTCAGGGCACCTTAAAGTACATTATGCAAACACTGGAAAGACTAAGTGAAGACATAAATGCCTCTACAATTATACTGGGGGTCTTTAATACATCATTACCACCATTAGACTGAACATGTTGACAGAGAATCAATAAAGAAACAAAGACACTGAATAACACATTAGATGATCTGGACGTAATAGATATATATAGAATGCTACACGCAAATATATCAGAATATACATTCTTCTCGATTGCACATGGATCATACTACAAGATAGACCACATGCTAGGCCACAGAACAGCTCTCAATGAATTCAGAAAGATTGAGATTATACAAAGTAATTTCTCTGAACTCAGTGGAATAAAAGTGAAAATCACTAAGGGGTAGAGAACCAAATTAGGCACAAAGACATGGAAGATAACACAACACATTCTTAGATGAATAATGGGTCAAGGAGGAAATCTCATATCAGTAACTGCCTTGAAATGAATTAAAATGACAGCACTGAGGCAAGAATAAGATACAAAAGGCATCCACATTGGAAAGGAAGAAGTAAAAAATTTATTATTTTCAGATGACATGATCCTATACATAGGAAAGGCCTAAGAAATCTAAATCAAGCTTCTAGAACTTATGAAGGAGTTCAGTAAAGTTGCAGGCTATAAGATCAATGCTCAAAAATCAGTAGTATTTCTCTAAACCAATAATGAGCAATCTGAGGAGGAAATCAAGAAAAAAATACCATTTAAAATAATAACAGAAAGTATCAAATACCAAGGAATAAATTTAACTAAAAATGTATTGGACTTATATATAGAAAATTACACAACACTGCTAAAGGAAATCAAAGAATACTTAAATAAATGGAAGAATATTCCCTGTTCATGAATAGGAAGAATAAACATCATCAAGATATTTAGTCAAGACATTGGAGAACTGGATATCCATATCCAAATTAATGAGAGAGGAACACCGTCTCACACCTTATACAAAAATCAACTCAAGATGTATCAAATATCTAAATATAAAAGCCAAGACCATTAACACCTTGGAAGATAATATAGGGAAGCATCTACAAGAACTTGTTTTAGTAAATGGTTTCATAAACTTCACACCCAAAGCATGAACACCAAAAGAAAAAATAGATAAATGGGATCACCTCAAAATTAAAACTTTCGCACCTCAAAGTTCGTTATCAAGAAAGTAAAAAGGCAGCCTACCCAGTGGGAGATAATATTTGGCAACCATATATCTGATAGGAGCCTAATATCCTGCATATATAAGGAATTCCTCCACCTCCAAAATAAAAAACAAACAACCCATTTAAAAATGGGCAAGTGACCTGAAATGACATTTCTCCAAGGAAGAAATACAAATGGCTAAAAAGCACATGAAAAGATGCTCGATATCACTAGTTATTATGGAAATGCAAATCAAAACTACAATGAGATACCATCTTACATCCATTAGAATGGTGGCTATTAAAAAAATAAAACAGCAGACTATAAATGTTGGAGAGGATGTGGAGGAATGGGAAACCTCATTCACTGCTGGTGAGATTGTAAAATGGTCTAGCAACTATGGAGGAATATTTCACGGTTGCTCAAAAACCTAACTATAGAACTTCCATATGATCCAGTGATTCCACTGCTGCATATATACCCTGAAGTATTGAAAGCAAAGATTTGAACAGATATATGCACACCAATGTTTATAGCAGCATTGTTCACTATTTCCAAAAGTTGGAATCAACCCAGGTGTCCATCAACAGATGAATGGATAAACAAAATATAGTACATACATTCAATGGAATATTACTCAGCTGCAAGAAGGAATAAAGTACTAACACATGGGATAACATGGATGAAACTTGAAGACCTTATATTGAGTGAAGCAATCCAGGCATTGAAGGATGAACAGTACATGACCTCACTGATAAGAATTAAGGAAATTGAGCAGTCTCAGTGAGCTATTGTCTGTAAGATAGGTTTACAAAAAATAGAAAGAGAAGAGAAGGTTATGAGCCATCACCCATATGGACGTAATCAATGGTAAAGTGATGGAGTGTAGTTGCATATTGAAGGGATAGGACAGGAGGGTAGTGATATTGGATTGGGTGTTGCAGGGTTGACAGGTAGGTACATTGGGAAGTGTGGGTTAGAAGGTCCAGGATGCTGGGGGGAGGATTGGGAGAGGGACCAGGTAAACACTAAGGATTTGTGGATATGAGGTTGAGAGTACTGAGGTGAGAATGCTCTTATAGCAATATGACAAAGAAGGGTCACTGGTTTATGGTGATGGTTCGGCGGGCATTTGGGTCAGGGTGCACCTGGAGCAGGCTTCTAGGGAGTGAGTGTTCATTCTGTCATAATGTGTTAAATCAGTGGGTGGATACCCACATAATGACTGGAAAGGATTTGGACTGTCATATTTGGGAAGACTGATTTGTTCAGAAATAGACTGACAGTAGTCTCTCAAGAGCAAGGGTGTTTCCTAATAGGGCAGGACAAACCAGTGTGTCAAGACTTCTTGTTGCATGTAACTCTGAAACTTGTCATCCAATGAGTCAAGCAAGGGGTCGTCATGGGCTCTGGGGGATGGGGTGGGAGAAATAGGATAGATCAAATAGAGTATTTAATGGTCAGTGGAAATGTTCTTCATAACCATACAGTGATGGACACAGTACATGGTAAATATCATCAAAATTTATCAAAGTGTATGGTCTAAAATGTAACCCATAGTGTAAACCATTGTCAATGTTTAGTAGCTGTGTTTCACTACTTGTGTATCAGTTTTAATAATGCTACCATCCACATATAAATAGGTATTAATATGTGGGGGGAGGATGTTGGGTATATGAGAGTCTCCTGTATTCTGTGAGTGACTTTGCTGTGACCTAAAACTTCTTTGAAAACAAAATGAAAAATAGTTAAGACACTGGGGAATTAGAGGGGGAAGGTGCCATGGTACAGGCTGGACACCAGATGTTGTAGTTATGAAAGGCAAAAGGTCTTTCATAACTACAAAGACCAAAGGGCTTTGACCAAAGGTCAAAAAAATTTTTTTTAATATTTTTCATTTTTTTTAATATCCCATTCTTTTCCCATTCTTTTCATTTTGTTTTATATTGTTTTTTTTATAATTTTTATGTATTCTATCACTTACATTTAAAATTAACATTATTATTTCATTATCCTATTAATTGTTTTCAGCTATTGTAATGACTTCAACTTTGTAGAAGCTTTGGATCACAGAAGGGTTACAACTGGGGTGGGGGATGATCATTGGTGTGGGGGATGCATAGGAGGAAGTCACCTGAGCATAAATATAAGGTATATAAAGTGTTCAAATGTTCATGGGGCATTGTCACAGTGGGTGGAGAATCACTCAAAAAATGAGAGAATACTGAATTCCCATCCTGGAGAGCACTGTCACATTCTTTAAGTGAGCAGAAACAGTCCCCAGTCAACAGTCAGAGTTGGAATCAACTCTGACTTCCCTGCTCATGTCTCATCTGTCCCTTCTCTTCAAATGTATACTTGGTGCTGGAGTTTGTAGGTGCATGTCTGGAGACTTGAGTCTTTGGGCTGTCCATGTGCCAGCTGGGCCTGGAACCTCAGGGGAGCAATAATTCCTGCTCTACTGCTCATTGGACTCACCCAGGACAAATGGCAGGGAGGTGATGATGGACAATGGACATCCCAGGGAATGGAGAGAGCCTGCAGCTGCTGGCAGGATAATCCCATCCATCTTCCCTATGGGATATAAGCCCCCTCTCAACTGGAGTTTGAGTGAACATCACCATCCCAGACTCCTCATGATCGGGAGAAGAGCTATGGACTAGAGTGGACTTACTGGTATTCTACTATAGACATATTGTGATTCAAGCAATGGAAGAAATTCCAACATGGAGGTGGCACCAGTGACCACTGGAGGCTCTTGGAGCAGTGAGAGGGAATAGCAATTGTAATGCTAGAGATTTTTCAGGACTTAGGAATTTTCCTGTGTGACATTGCAACGACAGATAAAGGACCTTTTATATCATCATATAACATGCAGGAATATATGGGCAAGAGTGTGGTCTACAATGTGAACTATGGTCCATGCTTAAAGGCAAAGCCCCAGGATGTGTTTATCAATTGAAATTAATGTTCCTCACTAATGAAGGATATTTATGTGGGAGGTTGTGGGAGGGGTGTGTGGGGGTATGGGAATCCCTATATTTTTTGTGTAACTTTTATGTAACCTAAGTATCTTTTTAAAAAAGTTAAAAAATTAAAATAAAAAACAAGAACAAAAAAAGAAAAGTGAGTTTTTCTGGCTAAGAGATTTCAAAGTGCTTGAGGAAGTCATTCCAGAGCTTATACTTATGCATGACTCCGGAGGATCTCATTGACTGCTACAGTAAACACTGCCTCAAGTAAGGGTCTCCTGAGGGCTTTAGAGACATCTAGAGACTCTAGGCAGGGCAGACAATCTCAGGAATATGGCCGTCTGTCAGGGGACCATACCTTGGAATATAAGCTCCCCAATGTAACAGAGTTAGATTTATTTATAATTTCCCTATATGTGACTCTTCTGCCCCTTTTATTTGAACCTAGATTTAGCACTCTATTCATTACATATATGTCCCAGATACTTAAATCTTCATTCTCTTCATTTTGCTGGTTGAAACCTGAATATCAGGAGAGTTACAACACCCACTCTCCTGTCCATTGGAACCTCCCAGGATAACTAACAAAAGGATAGCAATGGACAACACCCATGTCAAAAACAGAGAGTATCTACAACAGCAAGCAAGACATTTCCATCCATTTGCTCCATGGGATCTAAGTCTCCTCTCAATGTTAACCAGATTGGGCACCAGCATCTCAAAATCCTCATCCTTGAGGAATGAACAAACATAAGGAGGCAATGCATATTTGGACTACAATAGACATTGTTATTTTTGCAATGGAATAATTTGTACACTGATATTAAGGCAGTGGCGACCAGAGGATCTGAAGGGAGGAAGAGGGAAGAATTGGTGTAACATGGGGCATTTTTGTAAAAGTGAAATTGTCCTGCATGACATAGCAATGATTTATACAGGTCATTATATATTCTTTCAAAACCTGTAAGATTGTCTGGTTGAAAATGTAAATTATAATGTAAACTGCAGACCACATTTAGTAGCAATGCTTCAATATGTGTTCATCAATTGTAACAAATGTACCACACTAATGAAAGATGCTAATTGGGGAAAGTGGGGGAGGGGGAGGTGGGTGGGGTGTATGGGAATTCCCCTATATATTTTTTAATGCATTTATGTAATGTAAAGCTTCTTTAAAACTAAAATTTTGAAAAATAAATAGGATTAAACTCTAAAAAATTCTTCCTCTGACCAATTCTTAAAAACATTCTTTCTGGTTAATTTGGAATAAAATGGTTTCCTGTAAAAAACATTTTTGTTTTTGCTGTGTACACCTCTCCTGGGAAAAAAATATCTAGAAGAGAGGATTAAGGATTGTTATATACATCAATTTTTATTATCAAATGAGTCACACTAAAAAGAAAAAGAACAACCTGTCATATGAAGAGGCACAAGGTAATGATTTTTTCCCTCCTGGCCATAGACAATTAAAAAGATTTCTGGAAGGACCCAAAGGAGGAAAGCTTCTCTCCCCACACAGACTTGTTACATAGCCAGTGAATTGCAGTCTTTGAAAAGAATTGTAGTCAAAGATCAGACCCCCTTGGCTGGTCATGCTGATGTTCATAGGTGCATTCCTACGACAGATACCTCCATTTGAAGTCCTCCCTATCAGAGGCTCATCAGCAAGGCCTTCCTGAGGATGCTCACTGGACAACTTAAAGGGAAGGAGAGCTGTAGACTTTGAGAATACATTCTTCGCTAAGACATAGTAGTAAGTAGTTTTGCACATTTAGATGCCCCATCTTGCCCTAGGTTCTGGATCCATAGAACAACAGGAGCCCTTTGTTTGGGGTCCCTCAATAGTGAGCTGATCCATCTGACCCTCACCTGGTGGAGCCATTCCATGATGAAATGGAACAGAGGCAAGTCAACATATTTCATAGGTATAAAATCTTGAATACATTATCACAGTAAGTGTATAAATGTTTCACTGTTTACTCACTTCCTCTGACTGTTTAACTATTCTACCTTGACACCTGGCATCCCAGTTCAGATCTTGACACACTCACAAGTGCAAATTTCCCTGAGTTAAAATCAATCATTTTTAATTCATTTGAATTGATGTGTTATGAGTATAGAAATAAACAAAGAGACACTGCAAGAGAATAAAGTGCATGGATACAAACTTGTGATAAACGACTGGGGTAATGTATGATAATAGAGTAACAGTACAATGTACTTTTCAGAAAATTATACTTGCACAATGAGATAATAATATTGGATAAAATAAAATTTCACACCTACCTAACACCATACACAATTGATGTAGATTAAATGAACATAAAGGAAAGTCAGAACTATAATTATTATAAAGACATACAAAGGAGACTTTCTTCAGGATATCAGTGTCATTTTGATAAATTTCACTATCTTAGAATAGTAGAATTCTCTTTTGCAAAGGATACAGAAGTACACAAATTTCTGTGTAACAAACTGGGTGAATATATCTGTCACATAAAATGTAAACAGGAATTTAACAGATGAGTATATCTATATTACTATTGAAGAATAGTAAAACATAAAATCATAATCAAATATGTATACATATATATATACGCACTCAAAACACCAGAAAATATTTAAATATCTTACAATATAAAATATTAATGTGTGATGTTAGCAAAGACAATTCTCATATATTCTATGTAATACTCATATATAAGTATTAAATGATGCAAACTACTTTGAAAACAGTATGGGATTGTATCATTATACTTTGGCTTTGTTATGCTTGAGTGTACACTCATGTCTTGTGATGACTGAGTACAAAGTCATGATTAATATTCTTTGTGTGTTAACTACAACTCTATGCTATGAGACTAAAGTAGTTTGAATAGCCTCTAGCGAGGAATCTAATTTATCTTACTTTAATGTTTTTCCCAGGTTATTTTAATTGTTTGCAAGCAGTTTCTCTGTCATCAGGAAGAATGGGAAGGTGAACCCCAGACATGTTCCTCTTCTCAGTCTCTCAGATTTCCAAATGATAGTTTGTCACTGACATACATACACCCCAGTATACTCACAGGGGTCACATTTCTCTGTATGGAACAAGATACCCACATGGGAAAGCCAGTACAGTACACACTTTGTTGTAACGTGCTGTGGGATGAGCTAGCAAGGGTGCCAGGGATAATTCTAAGCCTTTTTAAGCTTTGTTTTCTTAATTCAGCATTTGTCTCTTTATTGCAGGCCTTTAACTCTTTTTTATAATTTGGGGAAAGTTTACTGACTTAAAGATTCCTCTGTCACCTTTTCCCCAGGCAGTTTGGAAAACTTCAGGAACACTGGAGAGGATGCTGAGAAATAGGAACATTCATTCCTTGTTGGTGGGAATGTAAAATGATGCAGCCACTGTGGAAGACTGTTTGGCAGTTCCTCAAAAAGCTAAATATAGAATTAACATATGACCTTGCATTACCACTTTTAGGTATACACTTAAAGGTTTGAAAGCAAGGACTTGAACACATATTTGCCCACCAATGTTCATTGCATCATTATTTGCAATTACCAAGAGATGAAGCAACTCAGGTTTCTATCAATCAATGAATGGATAAATAAAACGTGATATATGCATAGAATGGAATATTATTCAGCTGTGAAAAGGAATGACGTCCTGATGTGTGCCACAATACGGATGAACCTTGAAGACATCATGTGGAGTAAAATAATCCAGGCACAAAAGGGCAAATATTGTATATAATTAAAATAAGCAATCTCATAGAATGAAAAACTAGAATATAAGTTACCAGGGGACAGGGTGGAGAAAAGGAATTAAGTGTTAATGCTTAAGTTGTACAGAGTTTCTATTTGTTTGATTGTAAAGTTTGGTAATGAATGGTGGTGACTGTAGCACAACCTTGTGAACATAATCGACAACACTCAATTATATATGTGAATGTGGTTAAAAAAGAAATTTTAGGTTGTTTATAGAGTAATAGAATAAAAAAATAAAAATACCTATGAAACTGCACTACACAAACAATGAACCCTAAGTTAAACCATTGGATAAAGTTACTAAAACAACCATAAAAATGTGATTCTATCAATAGTAACAAATATACTACACTAAGGTAAGTACTAATAATAGGGAGGTATGTGGGAACTGCACTTTATGCATGATTTTCTCTAAACCTATAATGTCTCTTATAAAAACAGCATACAGGATAAAAATCAAATTTTGTGTAAAATAAAGAGTGTAATAGAAATACAAAAAGAGCAATATTTAAAACAAACATTAATTAAAACAAAGATTCTTATTTTTTTATTAAAAAGGAGAAGCCATAATTAAGATATAGTATTCTGGGACAATTATAGTTTGAATAACATGATAATACTTATGCAGAATATCTGTTTAAATCCTACAGAGAAAGTGATGGGAACACAAGAGTCAAGGGAGCTTTAACTCATTTTCTTGAAATGTCACAGCCAAAGTAGTTGGAACATAGAGGATCTGACTAACACAAATTAAAAATAAATTTTATTCAATGGAAAGAAAATTACTACAAAGCATTGGCAGAAAGTGAGTTTTTGAATGAGAAAGGGCTTGTTTTAAATCACCACAAAAATAAGGAGACAATTGGACATTGTAATACTTCTAATTAGCATATTCAAAGAGATAAAGTATTATTTTACATCTGCATTATGCTATGGCAACAATATATTACATAGTAAAGAGAGATAGATTCCAGATGTAATTATGTATATGTCTAAGCACAATTTCAAGCATTAAAATTTCATTTCATCTTTTTAAAAAAATTTTTCCAAGGGGTTTTATAATAATTATTATTATTATTTTTGGAGGAGGTACTTGTGATTGAACCTAGGACCTTATACACGGGAAGCAGGCACTCATCCATGAGCTACGTCCACTCCTTTAAAATCAAAGTGTCTCACGTATTTTTTTAAGTCAATACCAGAGATTAAACCTGGGGCCTCATACATGGGAGGCAGTGGTTCAACCACTGAACTACATTTGCTTCCCCAAACAACAGGACTACCATTGGTCCCCTGAGAGCTAATAGGTGGTGATTTTAATGCAACCAATCAGAACAGCAAACAGCTGGAGCCTAGCCCCAACATTAGGAATGGGGAAGAGGAAAGGTCTTAAAGGGCCTAATCTGGGGCACTATGTGCATGCCTCACCCTGCAGCATGCCTGGAATCTATGTCTCAGATTGTGAACTCTTCCTGTTTCTTAATTAAATCTTTACTCCCTTGCCTAAAAAAAAGTTCATTTCATATATTTTAATTTTAAGAATATAGACAGAATATTCCAGAACGATATACAAATTTCACAAATATTGAATTGAGCATGGAAAACTAAGAGTTTATAGCTCAGTGTCGCTTATACATAACAAAAAAGATTCAGGCAACAAAACTCTAGGCATCTTACAGGAGGACATTCAAATTTAAAAACATATATCAAATGTATTTATCAAATTTCATTTATATATATTTATAATCAAGGAAAACCTTGTTTGTGATCACAAAATATCTGTTAAACCTTTTGCTTAGATCATTGTAAAAATCTTTCTTATACTGGCAATAGCTGAGGGAGTTTGTAAATGTGTGCCCCACAGTGTAGTAGGTGGCTGTGCGATGATTTTTAAGAAATGCTTTACATGCAATGTGACCTAAGAGAGCAAACAATCCAGAAACTGTAAATAAAAGTAAAATTGCCCACTGTGGCATGTAGCTGAATAAAGCTTTATTATGGGATTTCAAAAATGCATTCGAAGCACCATTTAATATGTACTAATATATGACATAATAAGGTATAGCCTATTAAGCCCCTGCATGTGCTTATAGCTATGACCACAGATTCAGAAAAGCAAATATCTGAAGAAGAGTGTCTCAAACTTTGAGGCACATCATTGAAATACTGAAGGATCACTTTGGACACTATGCAGAGGAGTCTGAACAAGTATCCTGTGTAAATAATGAAATAGAACAAACCATTTATCTATGAACCACCAGCTGCGCTATGGGTGATGGTGCACCTACAGTGGAAGAGGGCAACAAATGGCAACATGGTGATCATAAGACATCAGCACAAGGAAGAACAGCTCATTAACTCCAAAGAAGATAAACAGGAAAATTTGAGTGACACATGCCAGAGAGATATCAATTTATTTATTGTCAGATAAATTCACACTCATTTTAGGATTAGTAACAGAAATGTAGCATAGAGCTATGAGAGATAAATTGCCTATAAAGAAATATATTGGAGAGTGCAAATGTGGGTCAGTCACAGTGACAGTAACAGAAGATTCCTAATTAGTTCTCCCAGACAAATCATTAAAGAGCAGAACTTTCATAACTTGTATCACCTGGG
>JAQZBX010078425.1:0-14138 GCA_029593785.1 Cabassous unicinctus
CTGAACCCTGGCAAACGCCGGCAGCTGTCTTGCTCTAACACGTGGCAATGGACTGTGGTGAGAGAAGAAGCATAACGCTTTATGGCCTGGTATCTGTGGACTTCTACCCCAAATAAATACCCTTTGTCAAGACCGACACATTTTTGGTATTTCACATTAGCACCCCTTTGGCTGACTAATACACATGTCAAACTGAGGCAGCTCCCAGGAAGTGACGGTGTGGTGGACGGGTTCGCTGGGCACCTTTCTGGTGATGGGGAGCCCTGGAGATGCAGAGCAGTGTTTGGGGCCCTCCAGTGGTTGTTGCTGGAATAGCAGCGGGGCTTTCTGGGATCATTGGCGGTGTTTTTTCCTGGGCAGCATCAGTAGATGAATGAAGAGCAGTTAGCAACCACATGATGCTGGTTGTAATCAGGTGGAGGGACAGGCTGCAGTTCCAATCCATGCCCACCCGGCTACTCCCGGGCCTCCCCTTTTAAACACTTTTGACATAAAATATATTTTGTTTGCTATTTGCATGGGATATATTTTCCACCCATCCACTTTCAACCTACTTGTGTCATTGAATTTAACGCTAGTGCCTTGTAAACAGCATATAGCTGGGTAATGCTTTTTTAAATAAAAAGAATCTTTAAAAAAATTTTTTTTTTTGTATCGATGTTACAAGTTACACCATTAACGCAAAATAGTAACTGCAATAACAATAAATATGCTTTAGTCAGCGGTTACACTCCCTGCCCTGCCACCCCCCCCCACCTTATTTTTGTACATTCTTCAATCTTGAGGGATTTAGGATGATGTCCACTCTGCTTCAGGCTGAGAAGGGAGGAAGATATTATGGGGCAGCAGAATGGAATTGTTTTTCTTGATTTGAAGATACTCCTTGCTTTTGGGATGGGGCTGATCCATCATCATCGTTTTGGTAGTTGTACAGGGCAGGCCCAAAGACTGGAGAGTAGGGAGTTGGCTGCATATCTGCTGGGTTTCAGGGCTCCACTGGCATATTTTGAAAATTATAGGTTCAAATAAAAGGAATAAAGGAATCATGATGAGGGGATTTATAAGTGAGTATAAAACTATGTTATATTGAGGAAATAGATTTTCATGATTCCCAGATAGAGCCCACTGAAGGGGTGTTGATTTCATGAGGCCATGTGGCTTGCTTATTGTGTCCGGACATCCCTAAGGCTCTCAGGAGCACTTTTGTTTGAGTCTTGTTTACTGTGGCAGTTTATGAAGTCTGGCTGGGATCTGCATAAGCGTAACCTCTGGAATGACCTCCTGACTCACTTTGAAATGGCTAAGAAGCACATGAAAAGATGCTCAATATTGCTAGCTATTTTGGAAGTACAAATCAAAACCACAATGAGATATCAGTTCACACTTACTAGACTGGCCATTATTAAAAATAAGAAAATTGCAAGTGTTGGAGAGGATGTGGAGAAATAGGAACACTCATTCATTGTGGGTGGGAATGTAGAATGGTGCAGCCCCTGTGGAGGCCAGATGGATGGTTCCTCAGGAAGTTAAATATAGATTGCCATATAATCTGGTAATCACGCTACTAGGTATATATCCAGAAGAACTGAAAGCGGGACATGAACAGATATATGCACACCAATGTTCATAATGGCATTATTCACAATTGCCAAAAGATGGATGCAATTCAAGTGTCCGTCAACAGATGAATGGATAAATAAAATGTGGTATATACATATGATGGAATATTATTCAGCTCTAAGAAGGAATGAAGTTCTGATGCATGTGACAACATGGCTGAACCTCGAAGACGTTATGTTTAGTGAAATAAGCCTGACACAAAAGGACAAATATTGCATAATCTCACTGGTATGAATTAGTTATAATAAGCAAACTCAGAGGTAGAATCTAGAAAATAGGTTACCAGGAGATAGAGTGGGAGTAGAGAATGGAGAGATGATGCTTAATCTGTACAGAATTTAAAATTTGGTTGATTATAATGAGTTGGAAATAGTCAGAGGTGATGGTAGTGCAACATTATGAGTGCAGTTGACAGTGCTGACGTAAGTGTGTGAATGTGGTAGAAAGGGGAAGTTTGGGGCCGTTTATGTTACTAGAAGGAAAGCTAGAAGATAAAATGTGGGATTGTATAACTCAGTGAACTCTGTGGTGACCAAGGATTGTGGTTAATAACAAAAATATAAGAATGTTTTTCAGGATCTTTAACAAAGTTATGTCACTAGTTCAGAGTGTTGATAGTGGGGTAATATATGGGGAAAAATGCATCTAAAGCAAAATATATACTATAGTTAACAGTAATATTTTCACATTCTTGCATCAGTTGTAACAAAGGAACCACACCAATACCAAGTGTCATAAATGGGGGTGGAGAGGGTTATGGGAATGTTGTATTTTTTATTCTTAGAAAAATGTTATACGCCACAGAAACAACCAAATTTCCTTGTCAGTTATACTGTTTTACTCTGAGGCTTCTCTGAAAGTACGTGCAGCCAGCTGCAGGTCAAAGCTTCATCTTCAGGAAAAAAAGAAAAAAGTAGAGGAACTTTACATAAGAAGCAGGTAAGTGTATAAATTATGTTCTACAATTCAATCTAGGCAGGACTAACAATGGCACAGAATCTTCAGGAATGAAAGTTTGGGTCACCGACCAGGCAAAGAGCCACAGCCAGCTGAGGTGCTTGCCGAGGGTAACGGGAACATGGAATGGGTAGTGGAAGAAGGTAGCGATAAATATGAACTATGACCATGTGACCAGTTACAGAAACGAGGACTGTAATGGTCACGAATATTTCTTCCTTGTTTTGTTATGAGTATGTTTGTATATGTACATAAAATGAATACTTTTGTTTTCTTCCTTATCCTTTCCCCTTATCATATGACATAAGTTGTATTAGTTTCATGTCATAGTATTTAATGATGTCAAGTTTAGGAGTGACTATTACTCAAGGACTTGCTCCCTATTCTGGATGGATTTAGTGTATTTCCAGTTGTGTGCAAGATAGTTGAGTATTGTTAGGCAGGAAAATACATACATACATATATATATATATATATATATATATATGTATGTATGTATCTGTTACTGTTTTTATTTATAGACTAAGTACAGTTTAAGGTGATGTGTATGACTGCCAAGTTGACAAGGGGTGGACTGTGATGGTTAGGCTAATGTGTCAGTTTGGCCAGGTAGTGGCACCCATTTGTTTGGTCAAACAAGTTTTGGGCTAATTGTAATACAAGGACATTTCATGGACTTTAATAATCAGTGAGTTGATTGCATAGATGGCTGGTTACATCTACAATCAACTGAGGAGATTACCTTGAGCAATTAGTGATGTCTTATCCAATCAGTTGAAGGCCTTACAACCTGGCAGACATTGACAACAAAGAACATTCTGAACATGTTCAGGATTTGGATGATGTTGAAGAAGCAGCAGCAGAAAAAACTGGCTGTGATAGTTAGGCTAATGTGTCAACTCGACCAGGTAATGGTGCCCAGTTGTTTGGTCAAGTAATCAGTGGACTAATTATAATACAAGGGCATTTCATGGATTTTAATCATCAGTGAGTTGATTACATAGATGGCTGTTACATCTAAGGAGACTGCCATAAGCATTGAGTAATGTCTCATCCAATCAGTTGAAGGGCTTAAAAGGAGAAGCAACTTCAGCATTCAGAGAGAGAATCCCCATCTTTACTTCAGGTAGCTAGCGTCTCCTGGGGAATTCAACAAGGACCTTCATCTGAGTCCCTGGCTTGCAGCCTGCCTACAGAATTTGGACTTTTGCATCCCCATGGTTGTGTGAGACAATTTTATAAAATCTCATACTATTTATAGATCTCTTGTCAGTTCTGTTTCCCTAGAGAACCCTGACTAACATACTGTCCATTAACATAATCCTGGTAAGAAGGTAAAGGTGAGACATGGTCAGGTGTCTCAACAGACAAGACCTTTTGAACATCTTGAATGTTATATAGCTACATACTTCTATGGGATGTAAATGTGTCCTTGTGGCCATAGGTAGGTTTTCTGGATAGATAAGAGGCCCACACAGTAGCTAATAAAATATTGAAATTCCCTTGTGGGGAAGTCCTGCTACTTTCTCAAATAAGAGGGCCAAAAGCTCTAGAGTATATAAGCCTCATCTCATAAAAGAAAACAGGCTAATAAGCCAAGCCTGTGATCTTAATGCTTTCATGTATGAACCTTATTCCTGTAATAATGAAAATAAGCCTAATTCTAATTAATGTCTAAAAGTTACCTCCTGAAAACTCCTTTTACTCAAGTGTGGCCTCTCTCTAACCCAAACTCCGTACCTAAACTCACTAAACTCATTGAAGGGTTATTACTAAGCATTAATTAGTGATTCTGTTACCATATATACAATTTAACATTTCCCCTTTTAATCACATTCAGATATATATTTCATTGCTGTTAATTTTGTTCACAAAGTTGTTCTACCATCACTAGGATCCATTTCCAAAAATTCCCATCATTCTAAATAGGAACCCTTTTATGTTTTAGTCTGGCTTATTTCACTCAATATGATATCTTCAGAGTTCATCCATGTTGTTTCGTGTATGAGGACTTCATTTGTTTTTACAGCTGCATAGTATTCCACAGTATCTACCACATTTTATTTATTCATTCTTCAGTTGATGGACACATGGGTTGCCTCCATCTTTTGGCATTTGTGGCTAATGCCACTGTGAGCATCAATGTGCAAATATCTGTTGGAGTCCCTGCTTCAATTCTTCTGGGTACATGCTGAGTAGTGGTGTGTCAGGTGATATGGCATTTCTATACTCAGCTTTCTGAGGAACTGCCAAACTGTCTTCCATGGCGGCTGCCCTATTTTACAATGCCACCAGCAATGAATGAGTGATCCTGTTTCTCCACATCCTCTCCACCACTTATTTTCCATTTTTTATATATAGCATTTTAATGAGTATGAAATAGTATCTCATTGTGGTTTTGATTTGCATTCCCCTGATGGCTAATGATGTTGAGCATCTTTCCATGTGCTTTCTGGCCATTTATATATCTTCTTTGGAGAGATGTCTATTCATCTTTTGCCCATTTTTAAAAATTGGGTTGTCTTTTTGTTAAGTTGAAAGATTTCTTTATATATTCTGGATATTAAACCTTTGTCAAATATGTGGTTTCCAAATATTTTCTCCCATTGTGAGGTTGTCTTTTTATTTTCATGATAAAGTCCTTTGAGGAACAAAATTTTTTAATTTTGAGGAGGTCCATTTATCTTATACAAAAATCAACTAAAAAATGGATCAAAGATCTAAATATAAGAGCTAGAATTATTAAACTATTAGAAGAAAATGTAGGGCATTCTCTTCAGGACCTTATTTTGGCAATGGTTTTTTGGACTTCATACCCAAAGCACAAGCAACAAAAGAAAAAAATTGGTAAGGTTACTCCTTTCTGGTGGATTGTGCCTGTTTATTAATATATCACAGCCCTCTGCATCTCTTAGGACTTTTGTGCAGTTAAAGTCTGTTTTGTCTGACAAGAGTATAGCTACTCCTCTTCTCTTTTGGTTACTGTGTGCGTGAAACATCTTTTTCCAGCCTTTCCCTTTCAGTCTCTTTGCATCCTTTGGTCTAAGGTGAGTCTCCTGCAGACAGCATATGAATGGCTCGTGTTTTATTATCCATTCTGTCAGACTTTGTTTTTTTGATTGGGGACTTTAATCCATTTACAGTCAATGTTATTACTGTAAGGGCATTACTTATATGTCATATCTTATTTCGTCTGTCTCTTTACCCTTTTGGTTACCCTTTCTGATAGTCTTTACTTCTATACTCTCTCTCTTGTCTTTTCTTTTCTGGCTGCAGAACTCCCTTTAGTGTTTTTCTGTAGAGCTGGATTCTTGTTTACAAACTCTCTTAGATTCTGTTTATTTGTCATATTTGAAGGACAGTTTTACCAGATAAAGAATTATTGACTGACAGATTTTCTCTTTCAGTACTTTAATTCTCACTTCTGTGGTATGTGAGGTGAAATCCACACTAAGTCTTACTGGATGTCGCTTGTTAGAGATGTTTTGCGTCTCCATTGCTGCTTTTAGAATGTTCTCTTTATCTTTGGCATTTGGCATTCTGAATATTGTGTGTCTTCAGGTAGGTCTATTAGGATTTATTCTGTTTCAAGTGTGTTGAGCTTCTTACACATGTATATTTATGTCTTTTGTAAGAGTTGGGAAAATTTTGGCCATTATTTCCTCAAATATTTTCTCCTCCCCTTTTCCCTTATCTTCTCCTTCTGGGACCCCCATGACACATATGTTTTTACACTTTGTGCTGTCACTCATGTCCCTGAGACACTGCTCTATTTTTTCTATTCTTTTTTCTATTTGTTCTACTGACAGTATGATTTTAATTGTCTTTTAGTTTGCTGATTCTTTCTTCTTCCTGTTCAAATCTGCTGTTGTATGCCTCTAGTGTATTTTATTTATTTATTTTTCATTTAAAAAACAATTTATTGAAGTATATCATTCACACATGTATAACACAAACAAGTGTCCAGTAAACATCGTGAACTTACAAAACAAGCATGCACAATATCATGCATCACCTCACCACAAATACTTTGCATTGTTGTGAATCTAGTATATTTTTTAAAGCAGTTTTATTCACACACCATACAATCCATCCAAAGAGTACAATTAATGGCTCTCAGTATAGTTTCAGAGTTGTGCATTTATCACTACAATCAATTTTATAACATTTTCATTGCTCAAAAAAAAAAAATACCCACACTCAATATACCCCCACCCCCCATTTTAGTTTGCCAAAGTGCTGCCGATGCAAAGTACCAGAAATGTGTTGGCTTTTATAAAGGGGATTTGGGGTTCCTAGGCCATGAAAAGTCCAACTCAAGAAGTGCTTTCTCACCCAAGTCAGCTGCCACGAGTTGAAGCAAGATGGCAAGCGATCTTTGCCTGGTCTTTCCCTCCAGGCTGTACTGTCTCCTGGAGCTCAGCTGCGGGCAACCAGGCATAGGGCTTGTCTCTTACCCGGCCTCTTCTCTCAGGCTTGGCTACTCCACTTTCTTCCTGATTTTAGCTGCAAGCTATCAGGGAAATGGCTCTTCTCTACCTGGGGCCTCATGGCAGCATCAAATATGGTGGAGCTCTTTTTTCTGGTATGTCTCTGTTTTTTATCTGACCCAGCAAGAGGGCAGAGATTCAACCTGAGTCACACCTCACTGAGGTAGGCCAAATGAAAAAAAGGACTACACCCACAGGGGTGGACCAGCCCACAAACATAATCTTTCTTTTTTGGGGGGATTCATAAAATAATTTCAAACGCCATACCCCCTATTATTATTCACCCTCTAGCTTTCCTTCTAGAGGCATAAACGGTCCTAAGCTTCCCTTTTCAACCACTATCACACACACAATTCAGTGCTGTTAATTATACAATAACATGCTAGCATCACCTCTATCCATATACAAACATTTCCAATCAAACCTATTGAAAATTCTGCACAAATTAGGCATCAGATCCCCATTCTCTACCCTCATTCTCTCTCTTAGTAACCTATATTCCAGATATTATCTTCCTGAGTTTGCTCATTATAATTAGTTCATATTAGTGAGATCATACAGTATTTGTCCTTTTATGTCTGACTTATTTTACTCCACATAATGTCCTCAAGATTCATCCATGTTCTCACATGCATCAGGACTTCCTTTCTTCTTACAGCTGAATAATATTCTAGCATATGTATATACCACATTTTGCTTATCCACTCATTGTTTGATGGACACTTGGGTTGTTTCCATCTTTAGGCAATTGTGAATAATGCTTCTATGAACACCAGTGTGTCTATTGTATTGTATTGTATTGTATTGTGTTTATTTATTTATTTATTTTAGGAGATACCAGGGATTGAACCTGGGACCTCGTACATGGGAAGCAGGCGCTCATCCACTGAGCTACATCACCTTATTTTTTTTTCTAGTGTATTTTAGATCCCCATTATTGTGCCTTTCATCTCCATAATTTCTGTTATGTTTATTTTTATGCTTTCATGGTCTTCTTTATGCTCAAACATTGTCTTCTTAATACTCTTTATCACTTTATCTGTATTTTCCTTCATCTTCTTGAATTGATTTAGGAGATTTGTTTCAACTTCTTTGATTAGTTGTTCCAAATTCTGAGACTCCTCTGAAGTTTTAATTTTGTTCCCTTAACTGAGCCGTTTTCATGTTTCTTATTATGGCTTGTAATTTTTTGTTGATGTCTGACTATCTGATTATCTTGATGAGTTATCTCCGAAGGTCAGTTTCTCCCTCTTGCCTAGGAATTTATTGTTGATTGGCTTTGTGTTAAGGCTCTTCTTTAATGCCTGGTCCAACTTATTCTGGACCTTTAGAATAGTCCTTGTTTAACTGTTCAGATTTTCTTGGCTCTTCTTCATCTGATCCTTGCCCTGGATAGGATGTGGTACATTTTTAAGATTGCATTTTTTGTGCACTTGCTTCACCTCCAGGCGAAAGCTTCCTTTCCTCTCTTCCTTCCATGGGGATCTTGATGTGTTCTGTTTGTTTTAGTGCAGAATTTTCTTCCCAGCTTGTATGATTTGTTTAAATTCTCCTCTTTACTTAGTACCCCCCTTTCCTTACCTTTTTAATTCTGGGATTCTTCTGTCTTACAGCATTTTAATTTAACCTCTTTTATTATTTTTTAAATTATTTTCTCTGTGATGCTTTTCTACTTCTGGTTTCTTCCCCATTAGGGTATCCCATCCTGGGGAGCCAGATGGAGCCAATACAGAAAAGGTAGGTCATTCCAGAATAGTCTGTTTTGTGTTTAGGTGGTCTAGCCAATGGAAGTTGGAATTAAGTTTGTGCACTTCTTGTTCTGCCATGGTCTCTTCCCCCACCCCCGCCCGGGCTCTCACTAAGGGCCCTTTTGTATGTAGCAGGACTTAGCAGCTTGTATTCTGCCCTGGGTCTCTTCGGACTTGGGTCCCTGTGTCTGGATATGTGTGGGGTTCTAACTTGCTGCTGTGAGTGGCTCTATAGTCTGTGTCCACAGTGGGTGGGACCTGGGCCATCCTGCCCCTGCCCAACTCCAAAGCTGCTCAGGACTGAGTGAGGGGGAGAGGAATTGACTAGTGGGTCTGGGGGATTGGAATGGACCTAGTGGATTTGGGACAGAAATTTCCTACCTGCTCTTGCAGATTTTTCTTCTTTTACTTAGATTCAGCGTTTGTGGAGTCCTTCTCTAGTTTCTATCATCCTCCAAAGTTCTAAGCAGGTGGGATTTGTCTTTATTACTTGATTCTGAAGGAAGGCTTTTCCAGGGGATGTCTTATATTGCCAGTTGATGATACCACTCTTGTCCATTTCTTCTTGAGTCGATGTGGATAATTTATGTGTTTCTAAGAATTTGCCCATTCATCTAAGTCATTGAATTTATCGGTACATTTGTTCATAGTATCCTTTTATAGTCCTTTTTATTTCAGCAGGGTTGGTAGTAATGCCCTCCTTTTCATTTCTGATTTTATTTGTATCCTCTCTCTTTTTTTCTTTGTCAGTCTAGCTAAAGGTTTGTCAATTTTATTGATCTTTCGAAGAATCAGCTCTTGGTTTTGTTGTTTCTCTGTATGTCTTTTGTTTTGTTTTGTTTTCTATTTCATTTATCTCTGCTTTGATCTTTACGTCCTTCCTTCTGCTTGCTTTGGGTTTAGTTTGTTCTTCTTTTTCTAGTTCTTCCAGTTTTGAGGTTAGGTATCTGATGTGACATCGTTCTTTTTTTAATGTAAGCATTTAGAGGTATAGATTTCCCTCTCAGCACTGCCTTCACTATCCCTTAACTTTTGGTATATTGTATTTTCATTTTCATTCACCTCAAGATATTTCCTAATTTAGCTTCTGATTTCCTCTTTAACCCATTGGTTGTTTAAGATATGTTGTTTAATTTCCACATATTTGTGGGTTTTCCATTTCTCCCTCTGTTATTGATTTCTAGCTTCATTCCATTGTGGTTGGAGAATATACATTGTAGGATTTCAACATTTTTAAATTTATTCAGAGTTGTTTTGTGACCTAAGATCTGATCTATCCTGTAGAATGATCCATATGTACTTGAGAAGAATAAAGTGTTCTATATATGTCTGTTGGGTCCAGCTGGTTATCTTTCAAGTTTTGTGTTACCTTTTTGATCATCTGACTAGATATTCTATCCATTATTGAGAGTAGTATATTAAAGTGTCCTACTATTAATATAGAACTGTCAATTTCTCCCTTCAAATCTGCCAATATTTGCTTCATATATTTTGGGGTTTTGCTGTTAGATGCATATATATTTGTAATGTTACATCTTCTTGTTGAATTGTCCCCTTTATCCATAAATAATGACCATCTTTCTCCCTTGTAGCTGTTTTTGACTTAAAGTCTATTTTATCTGATATTACTATAGCTACCCCAGTTATCTTTTGGTTACTTCCATGTTATATATTTATCCATCCTTTCACTTTGAACCTACTTGTATCTTTGAATTTAAAGTATGTTGCTTGCCAACAGAATATAGTTGGGTCATGCTTTTTATCTTTTCTGCCAATCTCTGTCTTTTGACTGGAGAGTTTATCCAGTTATATTTAAAGTCAATACTGATAATACAGGACTTTCTTCTGCCATTTTGCTATTTAGCCTTTGAAAGTCTTATACCTTTTTTGTCTCTCACTTCTGTTAATGCCTATTCTTATATTTATTTGATTTTTGTGTGTTTTACCATATTGAGTTCCTTCTCATTTCTATCTGGATATACTTTTCATCTATGTTCCTTATGGTTACCATGGACTTAAAATTTAACATCCTAAATATATAACAATAATATTTGGTTTGATACTAACAACTTCATTGGAATGCACATATACTTTTCCAATATAATTCTATCCCCACACTACTTTTTGTACTTGTTACCACTTATATCTTTGTATATTGCATGTCCAAAAACATAGATTTATCATTACTTTTATGCATTTGCATTTTAGTACCTGTAGGAAGTAAGAATGTAGTTACATACCAAACAAGACACTACAATAATACTGGCATTTATAATTATCCCAATAGTTACCTTTACACAGGTCTTTATTTCTTTATGCCACTTTGAAATGGTGCCTAGTGTTCTTTCCTTTAAGTCTGAAAAACTCCCTTTAGCATTGGTTGTAAGATGGTGATTAACCCTCTCAGTTTTTGTTTATCTGAGAATGTCTTAATTTCTCCCTCATCTTTGAAAGAGAGTCTCAGCAAATACAAAATTCTTGCCTGGCAGTTTTCCTTTGGCACTTTAATATTTCAACCCACTGTCTTCTTACCTCCATGGTTTCTGATGAGAAATTGACACTCAATCTTATTGGGACTTACTTGTGCCTAACACGTTGCTTTTCTCTTGCAGCTTTCAGAACTCTCTCCTTGTCCTGCACATTTGATATTGTGATTAGTATACGACAGTGTATGTTTTTCTTCATGTTTATCCCTCATCAACATCAGGTTGGTGGCTGGATAGTAGACTTCACCCACCTCAAGCATCAGGGTGGTGGCCACCCTCTCTTTAATCTGACAGGCATCTGAGAAACCTGGAATGGTAACCCTCTACCTCAGGGGTTCTTAACCAGGGGGACCCCTCCCCTTCGGGGTCCATGGAAAGATTTCACAAAGTCCGTGAGCTTGAATTGAAAAAAATTAACTTATTATCTTTATTTTCTCTGATCTCTAACTGAAATCTAGTGTTTTCTTCACTTATGAATGAATGCAATAAATTACAATAGTATTCATTTCATATCACATTACAGTTGTTGCATATCTCGAAAAATCGCTTATGCTCATTCATACTTTGAAATTATGGTAGTTGTTAGACCTGACGCTAATTGAGTGTCATAAAACTATCTGCCACTGCATTCTGAGAAGGAGTCTGTGGTTTTCACCTGACTGGCGAAGGGGTCCATGGAACAAAAAAGGTTAAGAACCCCTGCTCTACCCGAACAGTGAACTAGAAGGCCCACCCTCTAAGCTCCGGGGCATATTCACCCTTTCTACATACATGGGTGGGTCCACTCTCTTGGCTCAAGAAGATGTTTTCAGTCCAGACCTCAGCTTCCATGGTTATGCCTCTGAAGTTATTTTTCTTCAGTCTTTTCCCTTTTCTGTCCCTTTTAGTCCAGGCTGGCAGTGTTTCCATTCATACAGATCTCACAAAAAACCCTGTCTATTTCGCATGTAGTACACAGGGGTCCAAACTATCAGACGGAAGGACTTTCCACAAATCCTTTCTAATTCATTCCCAACCCTGACTTGCACTGAAATGGCTGACTGGTTCCATGTTCAGTTAAATCCTCACATATAGCACTATTCTTTGGGGATTCATTTTCTGTAAGTTCAGTATTTTCCAAACTATCAATATTTCTTTGTGCCCAGGTGTTCAGTTCTCAGCTTATCCCTTTCCTCTTGTATATTACTATAAGTTGCAAGGAGAAAACAGGCCATCCTTTCCATATTTAATTTGGAAATCTCCTCAGCTAAGTATCCAGGCTCATTGCTTTCAAATTCTGTGTATTAGTCAGCCAAAGGGGTGCTGATGCAAAATACCAGAAATCAGTTGGTTTTTTAAAGGGTATTATTTATTTGGGGTAGAAATTTACAGTTACCAGGCCATAAAGCACAAGTTACCTCCCTCACCAAAATTTATTGCCATATGTTGGAGCAAGATGGCTGCCGATGTCTGTGTGGGTTCAGGCTTCCTAGGTTCCTCTCTTCCCGGGGTTTGCCTCTTTCCGCGCTCAGCTGCTGTGTTATCTCCACAAGGCCAGCTGTAGACTATTAGGTGAGTGGCTTGTTTCTCTTCCTGGGGCCTTCTCTCTTTGCTCACAACCAAGATCCTCTGTGTGCTTACTTCCTGGGGCTCCAGCTCAAGACTTCCATTTTCTTTTCTGCCATGTTGTTTTCTCTGTGAGTCCCTGCCTACTGACTGACGTGGCCCAATCAAAGCCTTAATCATTATTTAATCAAGTAAAAGTAAAGCCTCTAAATCCAATATACTCTAATATGCCCAGAGTAAAAGACCAGTTTACAAACATAATCCAACATTTCTTTTTGGAATTCATCAATAATATCAAACTGCTGTACCAGGACTCAATTTTGCTATATTCTCTGCCATTTTAAGACAAGGGTTGCCTTTCTTCCAGTTTGCATTTCTGTTTAGGGCCTCATCAGAAGTACCATTAGTGTCTATATTTCTACCAACAGTCTCTTCAAAGCAATCTAGGCCTTTTCTATCACACATCTGACAATTCTTCCCATCTCTATTCATTACCCAATTATAGAGCCTTTAAAAAAAAAAAAAAACATTTTTGATATTTGCAATAGCAGAATTCCACTTCTGGTGTGAAACTCTGTTTTAGTTTGCTGAACTCTTGAAAGCGGATACCATAAAATGCGTTGGCTTTAACTATGGGAATTTATTAGCTAAGAAGCTTATAGTTTTGAAGCCATAAAAATGTCCAAATCAAGGCAATGCTTTCTTCCTGAAGACCGGGTGCTGCAATCCTGGACTCTTTTGTCACATGGTAAGACACATGATGGCATCTGCTGGTCTCTCCCTTCTCTTCTGAGTTTCATTGCTTCCAGGTTCTTGCTTCAGCTTTCTCTTTTTCTCTGCATTCATGCCATTCATAAAGGACTCCAATAAGAGGATTAAGACCCATCCTAAATAAGGTGGGTCACATCTTATCTTACTTTCCTACTCACAAAAAGATCCTACTTATAATGGGTCCACATCCACAGAAATGGATTAACTTTAAGAACATTCTTCTCTGGGGTACATACAGCTTCAAATCACCACAATCAGGAATAAGACAAGGATTCCTACTGTCACGACTGTTATTCAATATTGTACTGGAAGTTCTTGCCAGAGCAATTAGGCAAGAAAAAGGAATAACAGGCATCCAAATTGCAAAAGAAAAAGTAAAACTTTCCCTATTTGCAGATGATATGTTCCTATATACAGAAAATCCTGAAAAAATCCACAATAAAGCTCCTAGAGCTGATAAATGAATTCAGTAAAGTGGCAGGGTACAAGAGCAACACCCAAAATTCAGTAGTGTCTCTATA
>JAQZBX010078426.1:0-14123 GCA_029593785.1 Cabassous unicinctus
CTGGGCAACTACAGTCTAGGCCTGTATGAGTTGGATTATTCCACACAGCTGTGGCTCTGACCCTATTCCTGGCAAAGGAGAAAGTTGGGAGAAACTTCATTGGTCCTTGGGGCAATGAGGGCAGCTTAAGCCTCCACAGCTTATAGCACCAACTACATCCTTGGCTCCTACTACACAACCAGCAAGGGAGAAAGGGCAGGAAACCCTAAATTAAAGAAACTGCACCCAGAATAAATACTCTAGAAAGCCAGATGCCAAGACACCAACAAAAAATTACAATTCATGCCAAGAAACAGGAAAATATGGCCCCAGTTAAAGGAATAAGATAAGCCTCCAGATGATATAAAGGAGTTGAGCCAACTAATCATAGATATTCAAACAAATCTCCTTAATAAATTCAATGAGATGGCTAAAGAAATTAAGGGTATTAAAAAGATATTGAATGAGCACAAAGAAGAATTTGAAAGCATACATAGAAAAATAGCAGATTTTATGGGAATGAAAGGTGCAATAAATGAATTTAAAAATACACTGGAATCATAATAGCAGATTTGAGGAGGTGGAAGAAAGGATTGGGGAGCTTGAAGAAATGGCCTCTGAAAGTGAACATACAAAAGAAGAGATGAAGAAAAGGTTGGAAAAACCTCAACAAGATCTCAGGGAAATAAACGACAGCAAGAGACGTGCAGACATACATGTCATGGGCATCCCAGAAGGAGAAGAGAAGGGAAAACTGGCAGAAGGAATATTTGAAGAAATAATGGTAGAAAATTTCACAACCCTATTGAAGGATATAGATATCCATGTCTAAGAAGCACGACTTACTCCCATCCAAAAAAATCTGAATAGACCAACTCCAAGACACATACTAATTAGAATGTCAAATGCCAAAGACAAAGAATTCTAAGAGCAGCAAGGGAAAAGCAATGCATAACATACAAGAGATATCCAATAAGATTAAGTACTGATTTCTCACCAGAAACCATGGAGGCAAGAAGACAGTGGTATGATATATTTAAGATACTGCAGGAGAAAAACTTCCATCCAAGAATCTTATATCTGGCAAGATTGTCTTTGAAAAATAAGGACGAGTTTAGAATATTCACAGATAAACAGAAACTGAGAGAGTTTGTAACCAAGAGACCTCCTTTGCAGGAAATACTAAAGAGTATGCTACAGCCTGAAAAGAAAAGACAGCCTGGAAGAGAGTCTAGAATGAAGATTATATCAATAAAAGTAACTAAAATTGTCAAAAGAGTGGTGAAAATAAAATACGACAGATAAAACCCAAATATTCAGGAATAAACTTAACCAATGATGTAAAGCACTTGTATTCAGAAAACTACAACTCACTGTTAAAAGAAATTTTAAAAAGACCTAAATAATTGGAAGAACATTCCATGCTCATGGATTGGAAAACTAAATATCATTATAATGTCAATTCTACTCAAACTGATATACAAATTCAATGCAATCCTGATAAAAATTCTACCAGCATTTTTTAAATAAATGGGAAACAAGATTATCAAATTTATTTGGAAGTGTAAGTGATCCTGAATTGCCAGAAACATCTTAAAAAGGAAAAGCAAAGTTGGAGGACTCTCATTTCCAGGCTTTAAGTAGTATTACCTAGCTACAGTGGTAAAAACACCATGGTACTGGCATAAAGACGGACACATAGACCAATGGCATTGAATTGATGGTTCAGAAACAAACCCTCACATCTATGGTCAAGTGATTTTTGACTAGCCTGTCAAATCCACCCAGCTTGGGCAGAACAGTCCATTCAACAAATGGTGCTGAGACAACTGGATATCCATAGCAAAAGAAGGAAAGAGGACCCCTATCTCACACCTTATACAAAAATTAACTGAAAATGAATCACAAACCTAAATATAAAAGCAAGAACCATAAAGCTTCTAGAAGAAAATATAGAAAAATATCTTCAAGACCTGGTAGTAGGTGGTGGATTCTTAAAGGAGATAAGAGGAAGACTGAGATGGACTATTGATATTTCATGTATGTAGAAGTTTTAATTAGCTTTACTGTAAAAGTGTGGAAATGTACAGAGTTGATGGTAACACATTATAGTGAGTAACAGCTGGTTTATAAATGTGGGTGTGGCTGAAAATGGTAGTCTAGGTATGTAAATGCCAATTGACAGAAAGCTAGAGAATAATCTAAGGACTGAATAGCACAGTCAACCCAGAGGTGGATGGGAATTGTGGTTGATGGTATAGATGCAAGAGTGTCCTTTGTGAGCTTGAGCAGATGTACATCATTATTGCAGGGTGGTGGGAATGTGGAGAAGCATGGGAAAAATACAACTGGAGTGACCTATAGACTGTGGTTAACAGTAATAATGTAATATTCTTGCATCTATGCCAAAGATGTACTGTGTTGATAATGGGCAAGTATGGAAAATGTGTGCCAAATGTACGCTATGGACCTGGTAATAATTGGATGATATTATCTCATAATCTGTAAAAAATTTCCATCACGGTGTGGTATATTGATAGAGGGGTGTTTGGGAATTTTGCACATGTGCATGATTGTTTTGTAAATTTACAACTTCTGTCATAAAAATATATTTTAAAAATATTAATAGCGTGTGTTGGGGGAAAATACAGCAAATGTAAGATAAGGACTATAATGAATAGTAAGATTTTGACAATATTTTTTCATAATTTGTAACAAGTGTCTCACAACAATGCAAGGTGTTGGTGGAGGGTTGGTGTATGGGACCCCTATATGATGTTATGAGTCTTTGTTTTATAAGTTCACAACTTTTACTCTACACTTATTGTTAATGTATGTTCATGTATAAATGATATACAAATAATAATAGGGTGGGTTGGGAGAAAATATTTTGGTTAGTAGTAATATTTTGAGGATGCTCTTTAATCATTAGTTAAAAACGTTTAACAATAATGCAAAGTATTGGTGGTAGGGTGAGGTATGACAGCCCTGTATGATGTTATGTATGTTTGTTTTGTAAGTTCACAACTATTGCTATATACTTATTGGTTATGTATGTTCATGTATGAGTGATATACTTCAATAAATTTTTAAGAAAAAGGATCCAGGGTTTTGTCGAATACCTTTTCTGCGTCGATTGAGATAATCATGTGTTTTGTTTGCTTCAGTTAGTTAATGTGGTGTATTACATTGATTGATTTTCTTATGTTGAACCAGCCTTGCATACCAGGAATAAATCCCACTAGGTCATGATGTGTAAGTCTTTTGATATGCTGTTGGATTCGATTTGCAAGTATTTTGTTGAGAAATTTTGCATCTATGTTCTAGAAAGATTGGTCTGTAATTTTCTTTTCTTGTAGTATTTTTTCCTGGCTTTGGTATTAGGGTCATAAAATACATTGGGTAATTTTCCCTCCTCTTCAATTTTTTGGAAGAGTTTAAGCAGGATTCGTGTTAATTCTTTTTGAAATGCTTGGTAGAATTCACCTGTGAAGCCATCTGGTCCTGGACTTTTCTTTGCTGGGAGATTTTTATGATGGATTCAATCTCTTTAAATGTGATTAGTTTGTTAAGTTCTTACATTTCTTGTAGCAGCAGTGTAGGTTGTTTGTGTATTTCTAGAAATTTGTCCATTTCATCTGGGTTGTCTAATTTGTTGGCTTACAGTTTCTCATAATATCCTCCAATGATCCTTTTCATTTCCATGGAGTCAGCTGTAACTTCCCCCCTTTCATTTCTGATTGTATTTATTTGTGTCTTCTCTCTTTTTTTTCATTGTTAGTCTAGCTAGAGGTTTGTCAATTTTATTGATCTTCTCAAAGAATCAGCTTTTGGTTTTGTTGATTTTCTCTATTGTCTTTTTTGTTCTCAATTTCATTTATTTCTACTCTAATCTTTATTATTTCTTTCCTTCTACTTGCTTTGGGATTGTTTGCTGTTCTTTTTCAAATTTCTTTGAGTTAAGCTCTTTCTTTTCTTTTAATATAGGTGTTTAGGGCTCTAAATTTCCCTCTCAAGACTGCCTTCACTATATCCCATAAGTTTTGATAAGTTGTGTTCTCATTTTCATTTGTCTTAGTATATTTACTGATTTCACTTGCAATTTCTTCTTTCACCCACTGATTATTTAGGAGTGTGTTATTTAGCCTATACACCTTTGCAAATTTACTTTTTTTCCCTGTATATTATTGATTTCCAGTTTCATTCCATTATGATCTGAGAAGGTGCTTTGTATAATTTCAATCTTTTTTTTATTTATTGAGAGCTGCATTGTGACACAACATGTGGTCTATCCTGGAGAAAGACCCTTGGGCACTTGAGAAGAATATATAACCTGCTGAGTTTGGATGCGGCATTCTGTATATGTCTGTTAGGTCTAACTTGTTTATCATATTGTTCAAGTTCTCTGTTTCCTTGCCGATCTTCTGTCTAGTTATTCTAATGATGTGAGTGGTGTGTTGAAGTCTCCAGCGATTATTTTAGAGATGTTTATTTCTCCCTTCAGTTTTACCAGTTTGTCTCATGTATTTTGGGGCACCCTGGTTAGGTGCATAGATATTTATTTCTTCCTGGTGGATTGTCCCTTTTATTAATATATAATGGCCTTCTGTATCTTTTATAACTTTTTTGCATTTAAAGTCTGTTTTGTCTGATATTAGTATAGCTACCCCTGCTCTTTTCTGGTTACTATTAGCATGGAGTATCTTCTTCCAACCTTTTACTTTCAGCTGGTTTGTATCCCTAGGTCTAGGGTGAGTTTCTCGTAAGCAGCATATGAATGGCTCATGTTTTTTATCCATCTGTCAGCCTGTATCTTTTGATTGGGGAGTTTAATCCATTCACATTCAATGATATTACTGTAAATGCATTATTTACTTCCACCATTTTATTCTTTGATTTTCATATGTCATATCATATTTTTGTCATCTTTTTACTCTTTTCGTTATTCTTTCTGCTATTCTTTCTTCTATACTCTTCTCCAGGCCTCTCTCTCCTGTCTTTTTCTTTCAGGTTCTAAGGTTTTCTTTAATATTTCCTGCAAATGTGGATTCCTTTTTATGAACTCTCTTAGTTTCTGTTTGTTTGTGAATATTTTACACTCACCTTCATATTTGAAGGACAGTTTTGCTGGATAAAGAATTCTCAGCTGGCAGTTCTTCTCTTTAAGTATCCTAATTGTCTCATACCACTGTCTTCTTGCCTCCATGGTTTCTGCTGAGAAATCTACTCTATGTCTTACTGGGAATCCCTTGTATGTGATGGTTTGCTTCTCTCTTGCTGCTCTGAGAATTTTCTCTTTATCTTTGACATTTGACATTCTGAGTAGTATGTCTTAGAGTAGGTCTATTCGGATTTATTCTGATTGGGGTATGGGAAGCTTCTTGGGCACATAAATTCATTTCTTTTGTGAGAGTTGAGAAATGTTCTGCTATTATTTCCTCAAATACTCTTTATGTCCCTTTTCCCTTTTCTTCTCCTTCTGAAACTCCCATGACAGGTATGTTGTTGAGTTTCATGTTGTCATTCAACTCTCTGAGCCCCTGCTCAATTTTTTCTATTCTTTTCTCTCTTCGATTTTAACTGTTCTGTCTTTGGTATCACTTATTCTTTCTTCTGTCATTTCGAGTCTGCTGTTGTATGCCTCTAATGTTTGTTTGTTTTTTTTTTTAATCTCATCTACTGTGTCTTTCATTCCCATGAGCTCTGTTACTTTTCTGTTCAAGATTTCAAATTCTTCTTCCTGCTTGCTCAATGTCCTCTTTTTTTTAAAAAACAATTTATAGAAGTATATCATTCATATATGAACATGTATAAACTATAAGTGTTCAGTAAACATTGTGAACTTACAAAACAAACATGCATAACATCATACAGGGCTCCCACACATCACCCCACCACAAATACTTTGCATTGTTGTGAAACATTTGTTAACAAATTATGAAAGAGCATTGTCAAAGTATTACTACTAACTATAGTCTGTATCTTACTCCCCTATACATTTTTTAAGGATTTATTTATCTATTTATTTACTTTTATCACTGGGCAACTCTCTGTGTCCATTTCCTGCCCTCTCTTCTCATCCTTCTCCTCCTGTCTTCACTGGGATTCGATCCTCAGAACCTCTGATGTAGGAGAGAGGCATCCTACCACCTGTGCCACCTTAGTTCCTGGTTTTTCGGTGTGTCTCATCTTGGCTCTCCCTTGTGTCATTCTCCTGTTACTTCATCGTCTTGGTATCTATCTCACAGGGCCTGACTGCTCTCTGACTCGTGGGGCCTGGTGGCGTACCCGTGCACAGGACCTGGGGGGCTCACCCACTCGCGGGGCCTGGTGGCACACCCGTGCACAGGGCCTAGTGGCCCACGTGCCTTCTATATTTTTCTTTTTTAAATTTTTACTGGGAGTTCCTGGGGATCAGACCCAGGTCCCTCCATGTGGGAGATGGATGCCCAACCATTTGAGCCACATCCATCCCCCTGCTATATCCCTCAAGCTTGGTCAAAGATACCTAGAGTTACAGTCATTTCCCATACAGGATGGTCATATAATAAATCAGGCTTAGTTTATCAACAGCATTCTAAAAACCAGACCTAGGGAGAAAAACTAGGTCTGGGGACACATGCATGGTTTCTAATATAGCGAATATTTAGCCTACCCCGATTATCACAAAATCAGGACAGCGAGTCAATGTCTTCTTGATGTCATTTATCTCTTTAGCCGTATTGTCTTTCAACTCATTAATTTGATTTTGAAAATTTGTATGCATATCCCTAATTAGTTCTTTCAAATCCTGCATCTCTTCTGGGGCTTTGATATATTTCTTTTCTTGGGCCATGTCTTCCATTTTCTTAGTATGGCTCATAATTTTTGCTGATGTCTAGGTATCTGATTAGGATATAGTTTACTCAGATGCTCAATTTCTTTCTCTTCTGTAGGGATTTAGTGGCAGGACACTGTTACTGCTGCTCATTGATTCTTGGCTCAACCTGGATCTTTAGGATTGTCCCTGTTAATTGCCCAAAACTGGGCTCTGGACCCAGTAATTAGTTGCAGACCTGCTTCCTAGGGCCTCAGGGAGGGAGTCTATAAAGGCCGGAAAAAGCCTCTCTTATTTATTTTTAATTTTCTCGGTGCACTTCCTTGGTTTGCCAGAAGATGACACTCTTTAGTGGCCCTCTCAGTTCAATGTCTGGTTGGCGTGTGTTTGTTGCAACACAGACTGGATCAACATGATACAGCTTCCTGTCTGGAGGCTAAGAGCTTTGTAATTCAAACTTTCTCAGAGACACTTCTCCAGCCTTCTCTGGTAGTCCCCTCCCTTTTCCCCGGGTAGGAAATATTTCCACTCCCCTCTGTGTCCTCGACAATGAGTCAAAGTTAGTAGAGAAAGAGATTGGGAGGGTCATATATCTTTGGCCCCTTGCCCGCTCCTGAGGCAAACAATGGCATGATCCCAACCTGCCTGGAAGGGCTCATGGGACACAGCAGACCAAATTTGTGGGTCAAAAGCTGGGTCAGCCTTAGGCTGTGTCCCTCTCTCTCCCCTTTTCTGGGAAGGTGCATCCTCAACAATCAGTCCCAGTTAGAAGAGAGGGAAATTGAGGGGGTTGGATTCCTTCAGTCTTGTGCTGGCTCCCAGGGCAAAACACAGCATGGTCCCACCCAGCCTAGAAGGGTTGGTGGGACACTGCAGACCTAATTTGTGGGTCAGAAGCTGAGTCAACCCTAGGCTAAGTCCCTCTCTCTCCCCTTTCCTGGGGTGATGGATCCCTGGAGACCCCTTTGTCTGTAGACACAGGCCCAGAGGCCTGAGTATTCTAAAGTGTATGTAGGGTGGGGAGGGTGCCAGCAGCAGCAGCTGCAGGTTTCAATTCACAGTTCTATCGTCGTGATTCCCCTCCTTTGTTCCTATCTCCTCCGGCAGTGTCCAGCCTTCGCCTGGTGTCCTAAACCCTAGAAGATACATTTCCAGGCTGTTTCAGCCTGTCCTCTAACTATTTTTCTGGAAGAGAAGAGTGTCTCGTGTCTTTCTAGTCTACCATCTTCCCGGAAGTCAAAACCAGTGATCTTTTTATGTAAATATCTTCCAATCTTCAAGCAAAACAATTGGGTATTTTCTCCAAGAAACACCCAGAGCCTGGCACACAGCTGGCACTTAATAAATATTCACTGGTGTTAGTGTTGATGGTATCACATAATCAGGGTTCTTAACCTTTCAGAGCTCTTCTGAGTATATTTCTACAAATGTGTGAGCAAGTGCACAGTGGGGTGAGCAGGGCCATGTGTTGGTGAGTATTAAGGGTTTGTAGTGGCTGTGTAGGGTGAGCTGGGCATGGGAAGCCTTGAATGATAGACAAATGGTTTGAGTGTGGTGACCTGAGAGATTTTTAAGCAAAGGAGTGACACCAGCGCATCTAGGGAAAATAAGTCTGGAACTGTGCAAGAGAGATTGGTGGCGATAGACTGTGACTACCTCAAATCCCTTTCCTAGCCTTGCCATTCTGCTGGTTCAGCATGCATGCAATCACCCATTCATTCATTACTTCAACAGACACTAGAATGTAAACTCCAGGAAGGTAGGAACTGTGTTTGTGTCATTTACTAGTGGTTTTTGGTGCCTAGAACAGGGCTTGGCATATAATAGGAGCGCAATAAATATTATTACATAAATGTTTATTGGATGCTTACTATATGTCAAGCACTGTGGTAGATTCCAAGATGCAAAAATTTTAAGAAGACTCAGTCTCTGTTTTCAGGGAGCTCGTATAATATTCCTTTTTAGGAGGGAGCAAATAGAAAGGCTATTATGATTGCAAAAAACAAATATGGGCAGTGTGCCGAGGGAGACCAAAGGAAGGGGCAGCTAAATCTCCCTGGGGGAGTTAGGCAAGCTGTAGCAGTGTGGCAGTTTGATGTAATTATGAATTCCAAAAATAGATGTTGGGTCATATTTGTAAACTGGTCTGCTAATCTGGGCATGATTAAGTTATGATTAGGGTGTTAACTGAGCTATGTCAGTAGGGCATTGAGCCCCACCCCTTCGTGGGGCGGGAATCAAATATAAAAGGCAAGGCAAAGAGCAGAGTTGAAGCAGTTTTGATGTTGGAGTTCTGGTGAGGAAGGAGAGAAGGCCCCGGGATAGAGACGAGCCATTCACCTGAAAGTTCACAGCTGGCCTTGTGGAGAGAAGCACAAGTAACCTCATTGTCTACAGCTGACTTTGCGGAGGAACCAGAGGAGCTAAGCCTGGAGAGAAACGGAGCCCCAGGAGGAAAGTAATCCAAGAAGCTTGAACCCTGGCAAACGTCGGCAGCTGTCTTGCTCCAACATGTGGCAATGGACTTTGGTGAGGGAAGAAACTTACGCTTTATGGCCTGGTAACTGTGGACTTCTACCCCAAAGAAATACCCTTTATAAAGACCAACCAGTTTCTGGTATTTTGCATCAGCACCCCTTTGGTTGACTAATACACAAGCCAATGCAGGGAAGCAACAATGGAAAAGGGCCTCTCAAACGTTTAGAGGTCATCAAAGTTTTGCATTAGAAACAATGCATGAACCTTACATCAATTAGTGAAGATTTAGTGTTTTGCCTACATGAGGCTGAAGCTATTCACTCTACCTAAGCAATCCTTACCTTTTCTTTCTGCTTGAGTATTTCCTTTAAACCTTCAGGGGTCTGCTTAAGTTTCACATTCTGTTTTAGTTTGCCAGAGCTGCTATGATAAATACTGAACAATGAGTTAGCTAAACCACAAATATTTATTTTCTCATCGTTTTGAAGACTAAACATTTCTCATTAAGGTGTCAGCAAGGCCATGCTTTCTCAGTATCATTCTGGGGATGGCAGTTCTCTGTCACATGGTGCTCTCTCTTTGACCTCTTCTGCCTGGCTGTATCTGACCTTCCCTTTATGTAAGGCCTCCGGTCAGACAGATTAAGACCCACCTTGATTCACTTTAGCTACTACTACTACTAACTTCAAACTGTCCTATTTCCAGTGGGTTCACACCCACAGTAAGTGGAATTAAGATGAGAACATGTCCTTTGTGGGGACATGATTTAATCTGTCACACTTCTCTAACCATCATCTCTGCTGTGTGGTCCCATAGCACTGTGGTCTCCATCTAGCTTAACCCATATCCCCTCTGCTGCTATTGCTTCTTTCACTGTCTAGCCTCTGATAGGCTTTAAGTGGGTGAGAGCTGGGTCCCTGTTTGTCTTTATTATACAGTCTCTGTGCAGGACTTGATCCATATTTTGGGACCCCAAAGCTTATAAAACTTTGGGGCTCTCTTTAAGAAAAAGAACACAAAACTATAAATACAAAATTAAACAGAAGTATGAATATGTCTTTAGAACAGAATTCCAAGCAAATTACATGGTTTTTTTTGTTTTTGTGTGTGTGTGTTTTTCTATTAGAGAAGTTGTGGGTTTACAGAGCAATTATGCATAAAATATGGGGTTCCCATACACCGGCCCACCACCAATTCTTTACTGGATCTCAAAGATGTCTGTGGCTAGAGGAGTGGACATGAGAAGTGTGAAGGTCAGAGTGGAAAGAGATGACAGTCTTAACTGACTTGGTTTAAATATCCTACTTTTACAAAATTTACAAAAATATATAACCAAGTGAACCCATTGTTAAGATCCCTCCCAGAGCCTTAGAATAAGTCTATTTAGGTGCAAGGCCCTGATGCTTAAGCTTCATTAGCTTCATCATGAATCTGCCTCCCAGTGCCTTTGAGTAGGTGGTAAACACATGTTGAATGAATGAATTAATTAGTAACTGAAAAAAGGAAAAACAGCATGAGATTTGGGCTCAGGCGGCCTGTGTGATTTTGAATAAATCATGCAACTACTCAGAGTTTATTTCCTCATGTTTCAAAATTGGAATAGTCATCCTTATCTTACAAGTGATGTATATGAAAATATTCTATAAACCAAAATGTGAAATACAAAATACATGGTTTTTTGAAATATAACACATAAAGGAAGGTCTAGTTTCTCCTCCTTTAACTTAAAATCCCAGTGCTACAAGGAGAGTCTCTCCTAAATGGTTTAGCCTGGATAGTCCCAATCAAATTAATGTCTTTGATCCTCCAAGAGCTGGGACAGAGCCTTCTCTGAGAATGACACCAACTCTATGTAGCCAGCGACCCAGGAGGTATCTCTGAACTCTCCCTCACCCTTGCCCCCCATATATAAACTGACTTTTTCAACCTTCTAAGTTTTTTCATATCCACCCTTCCTCTTCATTTCCACCACCAGCACTACTGAGGTCCAAGGTACCATGGCCATTTCTCCCTCGGATAACTGTGCTCACTTCTTAACTGCCTTACCCCACCTCCACTCCATTGTCTATTGCCCGTTGCAGCTAGGGTGTTCTTTATAAATACAAATCTCGTAGAGCCACCCCCTGATTACGTACATCAACACCTTTCCAATGCTTTTAGGATAAACCTAAAACCCCTTAACATGGTCTACAAGGCCTGTGTGGGCAGGCTCCTCCCTAGCTCTCCAGCCTTATCTCCCACCACAGGGGTCTGCACATGTTGCTCCTTCTCTCGGGAAAGTTCTTCCCATCCCCTTTTACCTCGGCATTTTCTACTTTATATCCTCAGGTCAAGAAGACGACCTGGGGAAAGGTTCTTGGAGCATGATGTACCTCTCCTTTGTGGCACTTGTTACAGTTGCAAATTCCAATTTATTCCTGAGATTTGACAAATGTCCATCTCCTATAAAGAACATTAACTCAGGGAGGCAGTTGTATCTCGTATCCCTAGAATTTGGAACAGTGTTTGCCTTGTAGTAAGGGCCTAATAAATATTTTTAGATTGGGTGGCTGAATCTCACTCACTTCCTGTCTCCTCCTTAACCTGTGTTGTTAAGCTTCCTGTTGGCTTCCCCTCCCTCTCCCACAACCGCTGCTGCTGCCGCTTCCGCTGCCTGATTGTGGTCCCTGAAGACAGGGCCTTGGTATTACTTCTGTGAGGCTCCTGGGATTTCTTTTACACAGAAAAAGAAATCTCTGTATTTATGCCATTAGCTTAAGGAATACACTGACATACATTCCTGAGGAACCCATCTAGGAAGATGCATTATTGAGGGCATGCTCCCCAGGTTGGGAAACATAGAAAACAAAGTATCTTTAGTTTTTGGTCTACAACTGGAACCAGACAGAAGCTGGGACATGGTTTAAGATAGGGCCTCTGATAGCACAAAAGGTGGCACATTACATATATGGCTCACATTATATTTCTATGGTCTAGAGCTAGTCTAGGTTAGTATCAACCTTTAGCTCTCAGCTCAGTCATCACTTTTTTGGGAAGGCATTTCCTGTCCTGACTAGAAAGGTCAAATCCTCTACTGGTTGTTTCCACAGCACTGCTCTCCTTTATCATAATTGCAATTTCACATGTGTTTCTATGACTTTTTGATGAATGCCTACTTCCCCCACTGGACTATAAACTGCACAAGGGCAAATGCTCATCTAGTTTTGTTGCTCTCTGTGTCCCCACATGCTGTACAGTCCCTGGCACAGCATAAACACTCAAAAAATATTCTTCAGATAAATGTACAACTTCTCTTTCTTATGCTCTTCTGATAAATAAAACAACGATTAATACTCTCCTCCTGTAGATGGAGACACTTGCTTTCTAAGTTCGTTCTTGGCTACGGAGGGAAGCAGATGTATAACTTGGAAAGAGAAGATAAGTTCTGAAATAAGACTCTTACACAAATTTCCATTATGAAAATGCAGTTTTATTGAAAAAATTTAACTATTCTTGCAAAATATTGCAGGAAATGAGATTTGCATAACAATTTCATAGTAGACATGTTAATCACATCAGAATTCATACATTGCCCTCACATTTTACAAAGCACATTTAGGGGTGTCAGTTTCTGTTTTGGGAGGATTTGGTCTGGGACTCTGAATGCTGCTGTCTGGGGTTAGGCCATCATGGTGCTGTAAAAGTTTTCTGTACCCTGGGGTAGATCAGCCAACTCCCTATCAAAGAATATGTTCAAGGCATCTTAACTATCAAGGAATGTTCATGGACTCTGAAACAGGTGCCGAGTCTCATCTCTTGAACCTGGGTCTTCCCCTGTTTAACGGCTGCTGCATATGTGTGGTAGTTCACAAGATGAAGCAGCACTGCCCTTGGCTTACTGAGGTATGCATATCTGAGCAAATTAGTGGAACAACCTATTCTCTAAAGAAGGAAAATGCCACAAGCCACCATCTTGGAATTGACGGTAGCATGGACCTGGTCTCCTCCAATTTCACAATGCTCAAACCGCATGGAGGTGGTATAAAGGACTCTGTGGGCCAAGGTACCAGCAGAGATTCACAACGGGATTCACCTATCTAGGTGATAGCAACACAGGTGACACAGATGGCTGAAGGATCTGAGGAGCCCATGCCCTAGATCATTTCTGTGCCTTACCAAGGAACTGAGCACCTGAGGTCAGGTGGGCTGTGTGCCTCAGTGGATGTGCTTCCCTGAATTATTACTCAGTGACTAATGACTGCAGCCGCCAAGACCTTAGCTTTCAAGTGGTCAAACCTACTGAGGGAGGCCCTGTAGGGGCCTGGGGTCTCTGAGTGGATGGAGAGAGCTCTTCCTTCCTCTAAAGCCAAGAGGAGAGGCTAACAGGGACTTTTTTGAACAACCATTGCAACCCCAGCTCTTTTGCCACCTCTCCCACAAGACCAAAATGCCTCGATTTCTTCATCCATGCAATTGGTAGAATGAAAACCTATCTCACTGGATTACGGAAAAGATTATAAAAGATAATCTGACACTGAATAAATATTTAAATGCTGAATAAATATTTTTCCCTTTTTCTTCCCAATGGGCATAAGAGGAAAAGAATAAAGCTGAGGGACATCTCATTTACATCTAACTAGAAATCCAATATGGCTTTAAGAAAATTCTCTAGGCAAATTATTTTTCTTTTCTTTGCAACTTTCCTTCTTTATACACATTTAAATGGAAAAGTACAAAGATGTCAGAAAAAGCCACTCCTAACCTCACAATCTATAGAAAATTTCTCTTTCTAATTCTTAATTCATTTATGTCTCCTAACATATTTAAATAATGGAGAGTACAAGGTTTCATATCTTACTTTAATCAGTGT
>JAQZBX010078427.1:0-14125 GCA_029593785.1 Cabassous unicinctus
ATTAAATAATATGCAGTACAGTGTGGACTTAGTAAGGGGTCTGTGGTTTTCACCTGACTGGCAAAGGGGTCTGTGGAACAAAAACGGTTAAGAACCCTGATCTACCATGTCTCAGAATCCAGCTCCCAGAGCTCAACTGTCAGCTCTTAGAAATAGGGTCTGTCTCTTCTTGAGGTGCTCCATGGGCTCAGCCTCTTGGGAGCTTCATGCTTAAGCGATCCTCTAGTCCTCTCTCACATGGCAGGATCAAATATGGCAGCTTCCTCTTTCTCTTTGTCTGTGTGTGTGTGTGTGTCTCTCTCTCTCTCTGCCTCCATTTTTATGAGACCCAGAAAGAGGGTGAAGGCTAAACCTCAGCCACACCTCACTGATGTAATCTAATCACAAGCCTCAAGGGATCTTATCAACTGTAATCCAATCAGAAACCCCACAATTGAATTTAATGCCATCAAAAGGTATCACAGGAATAGATTAGTTAAAAAACATAATCTTTCTCTTTTTGGGCTTCATAAAATAATCTCAAAATGCCACACCAGTCAACAAGTCTTCACAATCCACGATGAAATCTTAGCTATGGGTTTGGGAAAGAGATGGCAGCAAAATGGTAAGCACACTGGACGTGTTGGCCATCTGTTTTTGAAATTTACTTGTGTGTTTAGGATATTCTTGAGCTGATCACATATGTTCTTCCATCAACTCATGATAAAGTTCTATTGGGTAAACTATATTTTATTGATCAATGGTCTAAGAACACATGTTCATGGATAAGAAGTTTATGACTCATAGTCTTTAATGCCCCATGGTTAGTCATTCGGTCTCAATGTTGGCTCAGTAGCAAGACAAGAGCCGTTTCTCAGAGATCATTTCATTGGCAAAGTGGACAAGAAAGCATAATATTGGTCCAAGGTGCTTGAGGAATCTATAATACTTATCTGCTTGGACTTTTCCACAGGTTTCATTATCATCCTAATCTGAAACAGTTATTTCAATCATACCGGATTGAAATACAAATGTGCCGATATTTTTGGCTTTGTTTTACTTTGGTTTTACTTCCTCAGTTCTGTAGTTGCAAACATAATAATTTATATTAACATACCTCCACAAACTTCTTGGCTTTTAGTCTCTTCTTTAAATTGATATATTGGAACTTACTTTGTTTCTGTAAACTGTAGCATTTTAATTCCTCTTGTCCTCTCTTTTGTATCTTACAAGTGGCCATTTATCACCCCAAATTTTTCCTTCAATGGAAACTTCATTTCTTGTGACTGAAGAAATTACAAGAATTATAACATCTTTGGAATCTAGAAGAGAAGACACAGTAAGAATATGAAATATGAAATAGCTAAATATTGGGTTAGATAGATCTCAAAAGACATACAAGTCTCCTGCTAATTTATATACAAATACTTAACCACATCCCACAAAGTCCTGCCTATGTCTGGAAATTAACTATATTGTACCATTTGATTATACTCTAGACACACAGGCCTTAAGAAAGTTTGTAGAACCAGCCAAATTCTCTACTACCTCTGGATTTTTGTGTTGCTTTTATAATGCCTAGAAATATCTTACAAAGGCCCTTTAATTGGCTTGAACCTTTCCATTATTTAGGCAAAACCTAACATATATTTCCAAACACCACTCTCTTAGAGAGCTCTAATATAAGACCAGTTATTCTCCATTATAGCATCATATTTTATTTCTAGCACATGAGAAGTAATAACTTTATAAAATAAAAGTTGTATTTACTTGTCTCTTTTCCAATATACTGTAATATACATGAAGGAAGAAACTTTCTAGCTTATTCTCCATTGTGTTCCAATCTAGCCTTGCTGCTGGCATATCATGAGCATTCAATATGTGTATCCTGTGCTACCAAATAAATGGAATTTTTCCATCATCATCTTGACCACCATAATCTCCACTGCCGCCACCACCAAGCTATCATCAAAGCATCATTTTCTTAGTTCTGTTTGTTGAAAATCTATGAGGTGTCTGGCTCCAAATGAGGTACTTTTCCTATGTAATTTAATTCTATTCTTCAAACACCTAAGTAGAAGTTATTATTACCCCTCATATTGAGACAAAGAGACTGAGGTTCAGGTAATTTAACTAACTTAAACATATTAACAGGAAGAGCCAAATGAAAGGACTTTATTTTAAATTGTGAGCAATAAAAACTATTGAGGAATTTTAATATTCATATATATTTAGGAGGATAATTTCAGCAAATATATGAAAGGTGGATTTGAAGGAAGATATTAAGGACAGGATCACCAAATGGAAAAAAAAAATTATCCAAGTGAGAAATAAGAAGACATTAACTAAAGAAGTTATTGCCATAAGAGAAATAGGGGTAGATTAGAACAATTTTTAATATAAATTGTCTTTAAAATTCTAAGGAAGAAAGATATGTCATTTAAAAATGCTCTTTCTAATGATAATTTGTTGTTTGGAAAAATGGGATCTTTTGTTTTATAGAAATTGAAATAATTTTAAGGCAATTACATTGTTATGTATTTTACCCTAACAATTAACAGTATTAGTAGGAATATATTTAAGACACTAATGCACTTGCTTTTGAGGGATCTGTATTTGTGAAATTTGTCCTTTAATCACCACCATTTATGTGAGTCTTCATTGTAATTTGCTTGGCAGGGTTTAAATGCCAATATTTGATTAATGTTTAAGTGGTAGTTAATCAAAGCACCATGTTTTAATAGATAATCAAAGTATCTTATGAAAATAAAGTTTAATTGCATACAAATGCCATAAAACATTTTAACACCTGTTTATCTATTTATCTAGCTATCTATATCTACCCATCTACCATTGCATCACCTATTTTCAATATATAATTTGCATCAACCATTTTCAGAAACAGGTTAGAATGAATTTTGTCCATTTTGTATTCAGAACCTAGAAAAATAATTACCTAATATGAAAAATGGTATACTGAAAGGCTGATAAACTCACTTTTAAAGAGCATTTACAGAATATAATGTATTCAATGAAGTGGAATTCTTGATTGCAATATTTCAAGGGTTAATGCATTTCCCCAGACTTTTATATATTTTTAGTCATTGTGAAAGTTTGAAACTTTTCTGAGTCCCAGAAGAGAGCATATTCTTGGAGTTAATCCATTCCTGTGGGTGTGGGACCCTTTGATTGGACTGAATTTAGTTGGGGGCCTTTGATTGGAGTCCTTCAGTGAGGCGTGACCTAGGGTGGGCCTCAGGCCCTTGCTGGAGTCCTGTATAAACGGGAGAAACATGAAGAGACACACAGAGAAAGAGAGCGGCCATTTTATTCTGGCAGGTGAGAGAGAACTCCAGAATCACCTGCAGCCTCTCACCCTGAAAGGCTGAGAGATTGGCTGGAGACTGCAATTAGCAGAGCAATTGAAGCTGAAGCTGAAGCAATGAAGCTCAGAGGAGAGGGGAGATGCGAGCCATATGTCTGATCACTGACAGCTGAGCTTGGGGAGAAAGTGAGCCTGGAGGAGAAGGCAGAGACCGCCCACCATTTTGCCTTGCCACTGGCAAGTATTGCCAGCAGTCAACCTTCGGTGAGGCAGCATCTCTTATATACCTTGTTTTGGACACTTTCACAGCCTCTGAATTGTGAGGTTTTAACCTAATGAATTCCCATGCTAGAAGTCAACTCATTTCTGGCATTTTGCATTGGCAGCCTTTAGCAAACTAAGACCGTCATTTTGTTAATTTCAGAATAGACTGGTGAGGTGTACACTTCCCTTTGCCCCTCTCTTCTTCATGTCCTTTCTTCTTCCTTTTATTCTTCCCTTTGTTAATATGTTATTGATATTTATTTAGAAAAAAAGAAGATGCAGAAATAAAATAAGCCAAAATTAACCAACCAAGCAAAATAAATGCATACTATCCACAAGGAGAACACACTAAAATCACCACTGTCATTTGGTGTACATCTGTCCACACATAAGTTTTAAATTACTAGTACTAGCATATCATATTAAAATTGCATATTTCTTCTGAACATACTTGTATCACTTAACAATATATTATGGACATCTTCTTATCATTCATGTATTAAATAAATATATTGAGCCCTTACTATGTATCTGGAACTATTATAGGCAATCAGTATATATCCATGGATAAAAGAGATAAATCTCTTCTTTTTTGGCAATTGCATAATAAATGGATAAATTTTATGATGTTTTGTATAATTAATAAAGAAAACCATTTTAGTGGTTATAAATACATTGAAAATAAAACTGCACAAGATATCAGAGGTGGGGGGAAATTAAATCTTAATATAAGACAATCAGAGCAGACCTCATAGAGAGAGTGACTGTATTAGTCAGCCAAAGGGGTACTGATGGAAAGTACCAGAAAACTGTTGGCTTTTATAAAGGGTATTTATTTGGGGTACAGGCTTACAGATACAAGGCCTTAAAAAGTTCAACTCAAGGTTGCTTTCTCACCAAACTCATTTGCTATGTATTGAAGCAAGATAGCTACCTATCTCTATGAGGGTTCAGCCCTCCTCGCTCTCAGCTACAGTCTGGCATAGATAGACTTGATTCTTTCTGGGCCTTCTCAGCTGCTCAGCTGCTCTGATCTCTTCAGAAGGTCAGCTGTAAACTATTAGGCAAATGGCTCATCTTTCTTCCCAGGACTTTAGCTGTTTGAGCCTTCTTCTTTCTGTCATGTGGCAGGACTGAAATGACCAAGTTGTCTCCTCTTCTGTGTCTTTGTCTTCTTCTGTGTGGCTTCTTGAGTAAGTGCCTATTTCAGTCCACCAAGGTGGGTCAAATTAAAACCCTAATTTTAACAGGCAATTTAATCAAAGACATCTCAGGTGAATTTAATACAATCAAACAGATCACACACAGAGGAACAGACCAGTTTGCAATCATAATTTTGGGGGAGATTCACAAATAATCTAGAACTGCCACAGTGACTATCTTAGTTTGCCAGGCTGCTATGACAAATACCACACAGTGGGTTGTCTAAAACAACAAAACTGTATTAGCTCATGGTTTTGGGGGCCAAAAGTTCCAAATCAAGGTTTGGCAAAGCTATGCTTTCTCCCTAAAGTCTGTAGCCCTCTGGGTGTTGGCTTGCCACAATCTGTGGGGCTCCTTGCCTTGTATGTCTGCCTCCCATCCAATCTCTCTACTTTTGTCTGTTCTTTACCAGATTCCACTGACTTGCTATTTCTGACTCCTCTTTTATAAGGCCTCCAGTGACAAAGATTAAGACCCAACCTGATTCAGTTGGCCACACATCAACAAATATCAAAAATCTTCCAAAGGTCCTAATTGCAAATGGGTTCAAATCCACAGGACCACTGCTTATGATTAAAAGAAGGCTTTTTGGGGGGCACATAATTCAATCTCCCACAGTGACATTGAAAGGAAAGCAAGTGAATTAGTCATGCAAACATCTGGGGGAAGCAAAATGTGATCAGAAGGATAAACCATTGAGAAATCTCTTAGGTAGGGTGGCCCACAGTGTAGTCACTTTGAATTCAAGGATTTCAGAATTGGCCATGAAAAATATTTGAACATTAGTATGGCAGGAACATGCAAGTTATTTATTGCAGGACATGTTTGGATGGGTATAAATGAGAGAGGTCATCCTTTAGCAGGAAACTTTCAAGATGTCAGCTGCTCCAGGGAGCCACCAGAGAAGAAACCAAGAAGGGGAAAACTCCCAAAGTCCTGGGGGAGAGGAGGAAGGAAAGGAGATTGCTCACATGTCAGGGAGATGGTACAGAGTCAGCAAAACAGGGACCCTCAGGACCAGAGAGTTCCAAGATGCCAAAGTGGGTTAGCCTTATACACACAGGGTCTTCTTATTTTATCAATTGAGGAAAAATGTTGGGCTACTTTTGTAGGGCATGCACAGCAGACTAACTCTAAATGGCTAAAATTTATTATTTTGGCTGCTTTTAAAACCTAAATTTGGTGCTGATTGGCTTTTCTAATGGACACAGGCAGCTGTAAAGATGTAAACAAACAGGGCCCTACACAAAGGGCATATTTGCCTCATTTATAAAACACAGATACGGTACTTCTTTCTTCCTAACTTCTTGCACTTTTCTTTCATCAAAGAATGAGAGATAAACATACTCCTTTTATCCTTGTACTTAGAATCTATAATAAGGGGAAAATATGAATTTTTATATATGATTTGCAGCTTTTTAGTTCCATATCTTTCAAGTCTCTGAAAAGATCCTGAATTATAAATGATGAGTCATACTTTTTGTTCTTTTAATGACTCTAGAAGATTAGTTGATATGAAAGTAGAATAGAACTAAAATTCACTATTTAATAACATTTTAAATGAAAATGTAAATATTTTCTCTTAGAAGTAGTTTCCTAGTTTTTTCTAATTAAAGAATAAATTTTGTAATCGGTGCTAGAGAACTGGCAGGTGTGCTTTGTGTTCCCAACAAAAATCATCAAATCATATAATCAGATTTAGACATGCACTTAGGTTATTTAGTGAAGGCCCTACCTGAATCTTTTCTGTAAATATGCAGATGTAGGGGCCCCCAAGGCCCTATTTGAACAACTTTATTAAAAATGAAAAAGAAAAAGTAAATTTTTACACAACAGAAATTTATGTCACTGTTATTTTCAAACATTTATGGGATAAATAGGATCTATCTGTATTCTGAATTATAAACTTAAAACATGAAATCATTGAAAAAAATGTTTACTTTAAAGTTTCTGATTGTTTTCCCAATCTCCAAGATACTTATACCAATTACCAACTGTAATTTGTGGTTCATAATTTGGACAGCAGTGTCTTTCCCAACTGCACACCATCTAACATAAATATCAGAAATTAATGAAATATGGATGGCATATTTCCATAGTATACAATACTATATTTGTATTGTTGTCATTGTTTGCTTTTGTCTTTTTTGCCTTTTGTTTTCAGTTTCAATATCTTTGGTTATTTCCATTGGTCTCGCTGAGTGGTGAGATACACATCTCTTAAGGTGTCATTTTACCTTAAAGTCACACCTCCAAACTCTTTTGTTAAGAAAAAAACACACACATTGAAAATAAATTTACACAGCCACATGTTCCATGCTTTTGAAATTATTGTTTCACCTAACTCAAATAATATCATTCAGGATACATAATTATAAACATTAGAACACTATTTTAGCTTCCATTAGAATATGTTAAGGTATTAGATAGGTCACAATTTCTCCAGGAAAACCAAAATCAGATCTATATATTTGCAGACGGAGCAAAATCCAGTTCACACCAGAGCCTTTGCAAGATGGATAGCACAAGTACCACAGCAGAAAAGACACATGAAGGAATGTGGCCCTAGCACTAGTAACTCCTCTTATCTTTACCAGGATATGGTATCTTCAAGTACTCTTGCTTCAAGTTACTCTCTATCCACTACAAAAATTTCTAGATCTATCTGATGTGGATAGTCAAAGTCATGTGCCAATTTCTACATTCTCTACACACATGAACAGCCACAATGTGTGACTAATATCCATTATACTATTTAGTAAGCACTGACATTCCAATCTTATAAATAGAAGACTAAGAACCCTTTGATTGTCCTGGTTCTGTCTGTCACAAAAATCTATCCTTCTTGTACATGGTAGTCCTTATAATATTCCATTTCATCTCATTTATAGACCTTTACACTATATTGAATTACTTGGAAAACAAGCAAGCAAAGAAGCTACTGTGATGGTTCATAAGATGCTATACAAATGGCATACTTTACTAAAATTAGCTATTAAATTTGTGATTGCATGGATAAAGAAAGCTATTAGACAAAAATAAAGCCATTTAATGCAAATCCCAGTACATCTTTAGTGATAAATACATGAAAATAAAAGCAAGCCCAATAAAATAACTATAATTGAGCAGCACAATTTTCTAGAAAACAATTTCTACTTGCATTTGAATGGGAATACTCAGTTTATTCCTCTTCCTTTATATAATGACCATTCTCATTACCTCTGTTTATTCTGATAACTCACTATTCTGAATACCTGCAGTGCTTCTTTTTAGATTTGAAGCAAATGGACTTTTAGAGTTGGGAGGCCTATTGGATAATTTATAGTTCCATAATTCATTTAGCAAATAAGAATGTTTAGATCCACAAACATGGTTGTGCTCTTTATTTGTAAAAATAAACTTTATTTTGAGAGAAGTTTTAAATTACAGAAAAGTTACATCAAAAGTATAGGGGATTGGGGATGTCCATCCTCCACTGGCTGCACAAGTGGCCTCAGCAGCTCTTCTGTGGCTGGAATTGGAAGCTCCACTTCCAAAAAATGGGGGAGGAAGAGACAGTTGCGCACCAACTTCAGCTACTGATTAGTACATTCTGTGCGCTAAAGTATAAACCTAAGAACAGCTAAATTTTGAATATGTCCAAGAAGGAAAGAGGCCAGTAGCCACCATTTTGACCCCACACCCAGCATGAAGGGAGGTAGGGCTGATTGAAAATCACAGAGATGGTAGGAACCAGCTTTTTTCCACCCAGATCAGATTGCATCCCTAGCCTAGGCTTCAGCCCCACCTCTGGCAGGGAGGAAGCTGGCAGGACCTGCACCAGTGTCCCTAGGTACATTCAGCCGGCACAGACTGAATAGTCAGAAGTCTGCCAGGGCAACTTGGGTAATTTTGGACCCGCACGAAATAGATTGCTGCCCACACCTGCAGTTTCATTCCCACCCCAGGCAGGGGAGAAAGGGATGTGAAACTTCATCAGTCTCTCTGGGCAACTGCAATCTAGGCCTGCAGAACTTGGATTATTACACATGGCTGTGACTCTGTCCCTACCCCTGGGAAAGGAGAAAGATGGGAGAGGCTTCATTAGTCACTGGGGAAACGTGGGCAGCTTGAGGCTCCACAGCTTACAGCACCAACTATACCTCGGTTCCTACTATACAACTAGCAAGGGAGAAAGGACAAGAAAGCCCTAAACTAAAGAGAGAAACTGCTCCTAGAATAAATACATTCTAGTAAGCCAGATGCCAAGACATCAACAAAAATTTACAATCCATACCAAGAAACAAGCAGATATGGCCCAGTAAAATGAATGAGATAAGCCTCCAGATTGCATAAATGAGTTGAGACAACTAATTATAGGTGTTCAAACAAATCTCCTTAATAAATTCAATGAGATGGGCTAAAGAGATGAAGGATATTAAGAAGACATTGGATGAGCACAAAGAAGAATTTGAAAGCATACATAGAAAAATAGCAGCCCTTATGGGAATGAAAGGTGCAAAAAATGAAATAGAAAATACACTGGAATCATATAATAGCAGATTTGAGGAGGCAGAAGAAAGGATTGGTGACCTTGAAGAAATGGACTCTGAAAGTGAACATATGAAAGAACAGATGAATAAAAGAATGGAAAAAATTGAACAAGGTCTCAGGGAACTAAAAGACAGCAAGAGATGTACAAAAATAAGTGTCATGGGTGCCCCAGAAGGAGAAGAGAAAGGAAACGGGGCAGAAGGAATATTTGAAGAAATAATGGTAGAAAATTTCCCAACCCTATTGAAGGACACAGATATCTGTGTCCCAGAAACACAACGTGCTCCCATCCAAATAAATCTGAGTAGACCAGCTCCAAGAAACATACTAATCAGAATGTCAAATGCCAAAGACAAAGGAGAATTCTGAGAGCAGCAAGAGAAAAGCAATGCACAACATATAAGGGATACCCAATAAGATTAAGGGCCATGGAGGGAAGAAGACAGTGGTATGATATATTTAAGACACTGCAAGAGAAAAGCTTCCAGCCAAGATTCTTATATCCAGCAAGATTGTCTTTCAAAAATGAGGGCAAGTTTAAAATAGTCACAGATAAACAGAAACTGAGATAGTTTATAACAAGGAGACTGGCTTTGCGGCAAACAACTAAAGGGTATACTATAGTCTGAAAAGAAAAGACAGGAGAGAAAGTCTTGAAAGAGAGTCCAGAAATTAAAATTATATCAGTAAAAGTAACTAAAAGTCTCAAAACAGTGGCCAAAATAAATATGACAGACAAAACCCAAAGGTCAAAATGGGTGAAATAAAAACTGCCTTGACAGTAAAAACATTGACAGTTAATGGATTGAACTCCCCAAGCAAAAGATACAGTGGTGGAATAGATAAGAATGTGTGAGCCCTCCATATGCTGTCTGCAAGAGACTCACCTTAGACCCAAGGATGCCAGTGGATTGAGAGTGAGAGGCTAGAAAAAAAGATATTCCACACGTGCAGTAACAACAACAACAAGCCAGAGTGGCTTTACTTAGCAGATGAAATAGACTTTAAAAGACACTAGTAATGTACAATCTGAGGAAGAAGTCAGGAAAATAATTCCATTTACAATAGCAAATAAAAGAATCAAATATTTAGGAATAAACTTGACCAAGGTTGTAAAACACTTGTATTCAGAAATCTACAATGCATTGTTAAAAGAAATTTAAAAAAGACCTAAATAATTGGAGGAATATTCCATGCTCACATATTGGAAGACTAAATATCATTAAGATGTCAGTTCTACCCAAATTGATATATAGATTCAATAAAATCCTGATAAAAATTCTACCAACTTGTTTTAAATAAATGGAAAACACAATTATCAAATTTATTTGGAAGGGTAAGGGGTCCCAAATAGTCAGAAACATCTTAAAAAAGAAAAGCGAATTTGGAGGATTCTCACTTCTGGACTTGAAATCATGTTACCAAGTTACAGTGGTAAAAATAGCATGTTATTGGCATAAAGACAGACACATAGACCAATGGAACAGAACTGATGGTTGAGAAAGAGACCCTCACATCTATGGTTAAGTGATTTTTGACAAGCCTGTCAAACCCATCCAGCTGAGGCAGAATAGTCCATTCAACAAATGGTGCTGAGAGAACTGGATATCCATAGCCAAAAGAAAGAGGACCCTTATCTCACACCTTATACAAAAACTAACTCCAAATGGATAAAAGCCTAACTATAAAAGCATGAACCATAAAGCTTCTAGAATAAAATGTAGGAAAACATCTTCAAGACCTAGTGGTAGGTGGTGGATTCTTAAAGGAGATAAGAAGAGGACTGAGATAGACTACTGATGCTTAATGTATGCAGAAGTTTTAGTTAACTTTACTGTAAAAGTGTGTAAATAACATGGTAACACATTATAGTGAGTAACAGCTGGTTTTTAAATGGGATTGTGGCTGGAAAGTGTAGTCTAGGGTTGTAATTGTCAATTGCAAGAAAGCTAGACAATAATGTGGGGACTGAATAACACAGTAAACCCAGAGGTGGATGAGAAATATGGTTGATCGTACAGATGCAAGATTGTCCTTTGTGAGCTAAAGCAGATGTCTGTCACTGTTGTAGGGTGGTGGGAATATGGAGAAGCATGGGAAAAATATAACTGGAGTAACCTATGGTCTGGTTAACAGCAATACTGTAATATTCATGCATCTATGCCAAAGATGTAGTGTGTGGATAATGGGGGAGAATGGAAAAAGTGTGCCAAATATATGCTATGGACCATGGTTAGTGGTAACAGTTTGATGATATTCTCATAATCTGTAACACAGGTTCCACCACAGTGTGGTGTGTTGATGGAGAGGAGTTGCATGGGAATTCTGCATATGTGCATGATTGTTATGTAAGTTCACAACTCCTGTAAAAAAATATGTTTAAAAAAGTAATAGTGTGGGTTAGGGGAAAATACACCAAATGTAATATACGTTGGTTAGCAGAAATATTTTGAGAACAATGCATTGTTAAAAATGTTTCATCATTCGTTAAAAATGGTTCACAACAATGCAAGGTATTGTTGTCAGAGTGAGGTATGATAGCTCTGCATGATGTTATACACGTTTATTTTGTAAGTTCACAATTATTACTATATACTTATTGTTTATGCATGTTTATGTATGAGTGATATACTTCAATAAATTTTAACAAAAAAATTTAAGAACAAAAAAAGAGTGTTGCTAAGTTTGGGAGCCCTATATGATGATATGCATGTTTGTTTTGTAAGTTTGCAACTTTTACTATACGCTTACTGTTTATGTATGTTCATGTATCAATGATAAACTTCAATTTAAAAAAAGTTTTTTAAAAAAGTGTAAGGGATTGGGAGGCAAGATGGTGGCACATTAAGGAGCTCCAAGAGTCAGCTCGTACTACATGGTAGTTAGTAATCACCCAGAGCTATCTAAAGCACCTGTTTGGGGGGCCCAGGAGGCAGAAGAACATCCTGCAACATCTTATTCAACAATCTGTTCAACAAATGGTGATGGGAGAACTGTATATCCATAGCCAAAAAGAAGAAAGAGGACCCCTATCTCACACCTTATATAAAAATTAACTCAAAATGGATCAAAGACCTAACTATAAAATTTAAAATCATAAAGCTCCCAGAAGAAAATGTAGGGAAACATCTTCAAGACCTGGTGGTAATGCATTTATATGCTGAGTTTGGGTTAGAAAGAGGCCACATTTGAGTAACAAGGAGGCTCTAAGGTGGTAACTCTTAAGCACCCTACAACACTAGGCTAAGTTTCATTTTCCAGCGCAAACATTGATAAGCATAGTTGTCAATATCAAGGGCCCATCAATGGACCATCCTCCTTCACTAGTCATTGCCCCTGTACTTGGGGGATTGTTGTTCAGTCTATAAATGCATTACCTTCCCCCCAGCATAGGACATGTCATCCAGGGATGAGCCTCCCTGGCACCATAGGATTACTATCAAGCACCAACTAGAAATGCAATTGAAAAAGATGTCAAAAAGAGGGGGGGAAAGGTAAAGACAAATTCGTTTATATGGTTAAGAGACTTCAACAAGAGTCAGGAGGTCATTCCAGAGGTAATGCTTATACACGTCTCAGCAGGATCTCATAGACTGCCAAAGTAGTTACTACCCCAAATAGTGCGGCTCCTGAGGGCTGTGGAGACACCTAGGTCCTATGGTCAGGGCAGATAGGTCCAGAGTTGGTGCCTTGCCAGTGGGCCTTACTTTGGAATTTGTGCTCCTGAGTGTGACAGAGTTGAACTCAGTTATGGCTTCCCTATACATGTTTCATCTGTCCCTTCTATTTGAACCTATAGTTAGTGCAGGAGTTGGTAGGTGTATGTCCAAGAGACTTAAATCTTTGGGCTGTCCATGTGCCAGCTGGGCCCAGGACATCTAAAAAAGAGGTGAGGATGGACAACCACCATACCAAGGAAATGAGAGAGCCTACCACTCCAAGCAAGAGAGTTCCATCCTTTGGCTATAGGGGATCAAACCCTCTCTCAATTAGAGGTAGTGTGGACATCACCATCCCAGAATCCTCAGGAATGAGGAATGAACTATGGACTAGAGTGGACTTAACTGGTATTCTACTATAGACTTATTAAGATTCTAGCAATGGAAGAAATTTCAACATTCATGTGCAGGCAGTGGCCACTGGAGGATCTAAGGGCAATGAGATGGATAAACAGATATAATACAGGGGCATTTTTGGGACTTGGGGATCGTCCTGAATGACTATACCTGTAAGGACAGATATAGACCATTATATATTTTCCCATAACCTACAGAATTGTATGGGAGAGAGTGTAAACTACAGTGTAAATTATAATTCATGCTCAGTGGCAATGCCCCAAAATGCATTTATCAATTGCAATGAATGTACCATACTAATGAATTATGTTGTTTATGTGGGAAAATGAGGGAGGTATGGGAAGCAAGGCATATAGGAATCCCTATATTTATTTATGTAACTTTTATGCAATCTAAGTATCTTTAAAAAAAAATTAAAAAAACATATTTTAAAAAACCCAACCTGATGGTAGATGGTGGATTCTTAAACCTTACACTGAAAGCACAAGCAATGAAATAAAACATGGATAAATGAGACCTCCTCAAACTTAAACACTTTTGTGATTCTAAGGGTTTCATCAAGAAAGTGAAAAGGCAGCCCACTCAAGGGAAGAAAATATTTGGAAGCCATATATCTGATAAGGGTTTGATTTCCATTCTATATAAAGAGGTCATACAACTCAATAATAAAAAAGCAAGCAATCCAATTAAAAATTGGGCAAAAGACTTAAATAGACATTTCTCCAAAGGGGAAATACAAATGGCC
>JAQZBX010078428.1:0-14126 GCA_029593785.1 Cabassous unicinctus
TGGGAATGGTTGTGTGGGGTGTTTTTGGGGGTGTGGGCGGTGGGGAGCATGGGAATCCCTGTAGTTTCTGAGTAATATTTGGGTAATCTAGGCACCTTTATAAAATGTATATATATATATAACAAATAACATTTATGTAAACAAATGCACATATATGCATATGTATTTATATATCATTTTACAAAAAAAAAAAAAGAGTTAGTGTCAAACACCACCTCCTCCCCTCCTATGAAGCACATGACTACAAGTGACTGCAAAGCAGAAAAGTTTAAATAAAGCTCTAAAGGAAAAACTACTCAGCTGCCTCAAGGGTAAACAAGGATCATTTTAATTTCTAGCTTCTCTATCTGCCTGAGTCAGCTAATAATTCTTTAGTCTGGCTATATGTCCAAATTCCTTCCTGTCATGCTGGAAGAAGTCTTTGCTTCATAGATGGCTCCATGGTAGTCTTATTTGACATAATCTTTCCTCCCCAGATTTAGACAAGCTCAGCTGTAGAACCTTTCTAAGAGATAGCATTCTGTTTTAATCAAACACTTGGCTCTGTAGGACTATCCAAGCTAAAGAAAATGAGATGAGTAGATTTATGATAGAAATTTTTATTAAAATGTGTCCTTCAGTTATATGTTAGCATACACACATACATTTGTAAACTCTCACACACCTCACGGATTGAGGTTAACCAATAAATTAAAATTAAAATGTGTGTAACATTTTTGTAAGGGCAAAAATTCCATATTTTGTCTGGTAAGAAGTTGCAAATTTCTCAGAATTTCCCTGAGGAAAAACTGTGAAAAGAGACTTTTAAAAATAAAATATGTAGTACCCACCCCTCACCTCCAGAAAAAAAAAGATTCCAAATGGCACAGTTACAATAACTGTGCTTCCCAGAAGAAGAACATTCATTCCACTTCATACTCTTGCTTCCACACCTTCTGGCTTCATGACAGTCTGCCTCTCAGCTGGGGCAGTGAGGCTCATATGGGCACAGGCTGGGTGCATCCTGGGCACTGCAGTTGAGGGGCAGGCTGCAGGATGGGAGCAGGGGAGCCACACTCATCTGAGGAGATGTGTGGTGCATCACCTGTGTATCAGAGCTCTACAAGTCACTTCAGATGCTCTCAGGCTGGGCCAGGCTGATGTCCCAGGGTTTGCTGACCAGGCAGACTTTCTGCCCAGAGTTTCAGTGTTTGCAGGGGGGATCCTCCTCACTACTGCCACCACCACCACTACCTTACTCCTCATTCAGTTTTCTGAGCAGGATTTTAATGGGAGTCTTCTCTGCTGTTTCCACTCCCTAGCTGATAGCACCTTGGGTTGGCTTTGATGTCCACTTGGATTTCCCTATTGTTGCATTCTCTGTCCTGTAGGTTGCAGGAACTGATTTTGGAGTTGGCCATCACATATGCTCTTGCATTGACACTAATTTCAAAGACTGGCTGTGTCTTTGGGAAAACTTCCTTTTGGGCAGTGGTTTGGACTTCTAACCTGCTGCATTTTCCCTTGCCCATGGGCAGAATGTCCCCTCTCAGCATGTCCACTGGGAGAACTACAAAGCTGGCTATTTCCCTGTAAGTGCCTGCAGGACACTGATTTCATCTGTAGGGCTTCCACTGGTGATCACTGCACTAGTCAGGCCTTCAGGCTCTTTCCCACATCCTGGGATTCTTGCACATGCACCAGACATCTGTCAGTGATTGGACCATCATCTTCATCACACTTAATTTTCACCCCTATTCCCTTGCTTGTGCTAAATCCACAGCCTTCTACATGACAGAGAGAAATGGACACATCCCCAAAGACATATGCCAGCATATTGGGGATGCCAAGGCTAACACTAACTGCAACATATGGACATAAGCAGCAATAACTGGGGATGCCATACTTCACAAAGTAACTCCTCCTGCCATAGCCAAAGTCCTCTTGTGCTTGGAGGTTTTTCTTCCCTCCCACCTGCTGAGAATCTTCCTGCCAACACAGCCATGAATGCCAGTGACCATGGCATGACTGGCAATGCCGTCTGTGAGTGTTATTCCCACCAGAACACCAGTCAATGTCCCCAGAATTGTCTTCTTCTTGCAAAAAGGTTTCTTGCCCAAGAATGTGCAGCTGGAGGTGCTGAGATAATGTAAGCTTGAGATCTCTTTCAGGCAAAGCCAACAAAATCTACAGCCACATTCTGCACAGGTCGTGTGATTATAGCTTCTGCGATTGTCTTGATGATGTCAGTGTTGCATCCTGTGCAAGGACTGATACCATCTGGTCCAGATTCTTGCCCTTAACAGAGCTGAAGGTACTTGCTCTCCATCTCAAACTCTGCACCCTCTGCTGACAGGTCATACCGCAGGTCTATTTTGGATGCCATGTCTGCTTGAGATGGTGGCAGAGCTCAGCCTGGCAGCCTTCCCGCCCCCCACAGGTCAGCCTTGGGCAGCTGGCACAGGCACAGGCACAGACAATGACAATGCACCCTCAGACCAGTGCCCGGCACCGGCGACATCTGGGTCAGAGACCAGGCAGTCACACAACACGAATCCCTCGTGCTCTTGCACTGGCGGTTGGTCAGCGAGCAGTGGGCGGGTGTACTGCAGACAGGATGTTGTGGAAGATGTGGAGCTGTGATCCTGAGGGTCTGGCGTGGCTGCATGTAAGAAAGTGTAGCGGGGGGGACTCGGGTTCTTGCAGGAACCTTGGCCCGCAGCGGCCGAGGAGTGACTGGTGAAGGACAGCCAGCGCCGCCAGCCCCATCAGCAGGCACCCCGGCCACCACCTTCTTCACTACCCTCCTGGAGATAGAAGGCTGCAACATATTTTTAATGTAGAGAATGATTTGTTGCCTTACTCAGAGTTGTGGGGACTTTTCATCCTCAGGTCCTCCAATATGCCAGGACAACCTTATTTTTCTTTTAAGATTTAAACTAATTTTAATTGCAAATTATGATGTAGATAATGATATTTTAAATGGAAAAAAACGTATGCGCTACCAGAAATTACTCCCTAATTAGCTGTTTATTTATGTTCCATTCTTTGTTGCTATTTACATACAGGTTAACACTATAAAACAATTATGACACATCATCTTCAATTATGCATTTTTCAGTTAATATCCAAAGTTATTTTCTGTTTAAAATTAGTCCTAATAATTACATTTAAAGATATGTAAAAATTGGAAGTGACTAACATAATAGAATTTTCAGTTACAGCTTTTGTTTCATAAATATTTGCAAGTACTAGTCTAGTGAAAGGAACTTTAAAATCCTTGTGTACTACTCACCATGAAATTCTACATTCAAGAGTCCCAGATCACTTCTCAATCCTACATTTTTGTTTATTTTTCATTAGTAGGTCTTTAGGCAAATTTCTGTATTCATGGTTGAATTGTGTGGAAAAAAACAAACTTGTTAGATATATTTCTCAGTCTGATATTTCAGATTTTAGCTTCAGTTGAATGCTTTTATGAGAATTAGGCACAAAAGGGTTAATACCCAATGGCTAACACCTGAAGAGACTGTCTATATTGTTTGGAAACTCCTATTAACTGGACCCCACCCCCATCCCACCATGGACCTCCTTCTTTTCCCCAAGCTACTGCCTGATTCAATCATCACAGTCCTGACTCTCAGTAGAGCCATACAGAATGATACAATTTACACTTTAATCCTATCAGTCTCAGAAGCAATTTGCAAGGCAAATGAGCATCAATTCTTATGTATTCTTCAGACCTTGGCTCTGTCTACATAGACTAGTGAGGACAATATAAAAACCCAGATTGTGTATACAACTGAGTCATTTGCCCCTTTCCTAGACCAGCTACACTGCTTGGTTGGTTTGGGAGGCTGATGCTATGGATCTCTCACCATCCACCTTGGGGATGGGCAAGTCCAGATCCCCATGTGCCACAAGGTCTGAGCTGAGAACTGGTCTGGCCTAGGGCAATGGATAACTTTGAAGCACTCTGCCATCACCACAGCCAAGTTCCCAGGTTTTTCTCCAATGTGATCTACCATGCATGTAGGCAGCAGCCATGGGCTTTCCCCATGCATGGGCATGTTCCCAAAATCCTGAGGGGCCAAAAATGCTGTCAAGACCTGCCTCTCCAGGAGAGGATGCCTGTAACCACAAAGGAGCTACAGTCACTTCAGAAAGAAGTGACCTGAATCATTCAGGAGAGGTCAACATTGGCAGAGGTGGGTGAGTGTGCATCCAGGGTAGCCCCTGGAGCCCAGGCTGACCCCAAAAGCTGATGAAAACCATGGCTTAAATCAGGGGGAGCCCAGAAAAGAAAGGGATACACACAGCATCGCAACCTTCCACCAATACCTGGAAAGGTGCCTAAAACACTGCTTTGCGGGCCTTCGTATTGTCCCTGTGGACTATTCTGCTTGGACTGTGCCCTGCACACCCACGTGTCTTGAGGTCTGTGCCAGGGAGAATATGTCTTATTTTATCTTCTCCTCAATGAGTTAAATGTTTTCAAATTAGCAAACCACTTCATGCAATCACTAATATGCTAAGGAACTTTTTTTGTAACCTACTAAGCCGGTCATGGTACCCCTCTAGTGCACAATGATTAAAGGTTTTTGCTTATAAGAATAATGAAATTCTTATTCACCTATGGGAATTGATTTGGGGTTGTGGAGTCATGATAGAGAGGGATATATGGGTGAGCCTGGAGCTGGAAAGGGAACAGGGATTCAGGTCAGAGCTGGAGGCAGAACTCAAGAGGCCTTTGACAAGGTGTAGAATTTACTGGAGTGAGAAGGATTAACTAGGACAATTTTTGTTTGCCTTGAAACAGTGCACCCACCAGATGAGAAGATCTGGCAGGGGCAGACACTACCAAATGTTCCTTGAATGGTCTGAATGTTACATTAACCAACAGGTGGGGCAGAACCCCAGCTAATAGGGGCAAGAGGAAGAACTCTAGTCCTCTGTGCCCTCTGAGTTGACAACCATGGGGTTCAAGTGCATCAACTCTTGGTCAAACAAATCCAGGCATCTACAGATTTATTCTCTACTACAGCCTGACCAGGGCATAAACTGCTTGAATTATGCTTCAATATCCAGCAAAATTGAAGGCTCATGGGTACCGTCACTTGGCCCAGTGAGGTTATGCACTGCCAGCTTCTGCCCATCTCAGGGCTGCAGCATCCGAGACTCAGTACTTCCTGCCAGTGTCCCAGGAGTAAGATGTACTCATTCCCATAGTTTCAGCTCCAGCTGGTCCAAGAGACAGAGAAAAAGCATGCAGTGGCACCACACTTTGGACTTTCAAACATTTTGTCATCTCTATATTAGATACCAAAAACCAGAAACTAGATGACATTAATTTGTTCTATCAGGAATTTTGTTTTTCATTCAATGAATGGTCTTAATTTCAATGTGGAATTGCTTTGGGATTGGAATGTAGGGCATAGATTGCATTTACCTACCACTTTTTATTAGACTGATTAAATGTCAATTATCCCTATCAGAAACTTGAAGTAGATAGTGAAAGAGGAGTTGAAGTGTTTTTGTTTGCATGTGGAATGGGTTTCCCATCTGATCAGACATACTCTTGTGCAGAAGTCTCAAAGGCTGCTTTTCTTTCTTTCCCTCTCTTCATTAGTTTTCTCTAATGACAAGGCCATGCAGTAGTTTAACCTCTACAGGGTCAGGGTTACCTTTCCACTATTGCAGTAGAGGGGTCAGGTACAGATTTGCTAGGATTCCAGTCACCCCAGTGGACTGAGATTTCATGTTGCATGTAGGCCATTAGTGCTGAACAGATTGAGGTTCCAGTGGAATTAGGCTGTGGAAATCAGTGGAAGAATTGCAGGCATAGTGAAAATTGGGTGGTCTACAAGTAAGAAATCAAAAGACAGCTAAACTACAATCCTGTGAACAAGAAATTGCAAGGAAAATATAAGGTAAAAGAGATCAGAAAGGAAATTATTCAGGGAGAGAAACCTTTGGGAATATAACTTAGAAGGATTCTGTGAGAACAATATGAAATGGAGAGAAGAAAAAAATACTTAGAATGTAAATGGAGCTAGAATAAGACAAATTGAACAACAGGAACTGAACACCATATGTCTCTGAAATTGTAATAGCTGAATATTAGATTTTGTCAAGGTGCTAATTTTTTTTTTTGCATGGCAGGCTTGTCATTACTTAATGCATTATTATAAGCAAAAAAATAAAATAGAAATGCATGAGCCAATTAGGAAATTCTGTCCTTAACTAAGGATTGTGATGAATTAATCAATGCTATGGTTTTAATGGCCAATTTTAAAGTAAAGCAAGGAAATCCTCTATAATTACTTTATAACATTTTTATACTGAAACACTAATGGTCAGGGAAAAAATGAGGGAATGGACATGTAAGAAATTTCCTTGTTTATTTCTCAAATGAAAAATGTGGCACAGAGAATTACATAAGCTCTCTTTCAAAGTTACATATGAAGTAAGAAGTAGGGTGATAGGGATTAAAAAGCAAGGTTTGTTGAAATATAATACACTCACCCTGAATTACAATACTTTCTGCCAAATTCTCCATTGCCAAATACCCCTAGTTCCTTTACCAAAAAATATATGTAACCAATAAAATCAAAAGTGCAGATTTTTTGAAGGAGAAATTGCTGGAGCAGGGACCTTTCAAAGAGGTGTTGCAGGAGTACTCTGGGCTTCTAGGTTAGCTGGGGCACATAAAGGAATTTATGGACATGCCATAGGATAGGCAAGGGAATAAAGAGTTTAGGAAGAAGCAAGAAAAGAGATAGTATACAACTGAGACATGGGTATGGGTGTACTGAAGGGTGAGACCCACAATGTGGAGCCCTGGGATAGGCCTTTTAAAGGCCTTTCCTCTTCTCCTTTCCCCATATTAAGGAGGGAGCTCAGCTATTTGCTGTCTTGATTGGTTGCCTTTCTGCATCTTTAGCCTTTAGGGATCCAATGTAGAGGCTTTTTTGTTGGTGGTATTCAGAACTTGAGCCTGGGAGCTTCAAATGGCACCTCAGTACCAATGCCTTGGTGGGCTTTTTTGTTGTAATGGTTACAGCTTTGTTCTAAAGTAGCTGCCAACCTTCAAGGGGTTCTGGGTAGGGTCTCATGGCTATGTTCTGACCAGCAGCTTTCCCTTGTTTCACATACTAACCTGCCACAGGGGACAAATGAAAGTGAGACTTTCCAAAGCCATCTTAATCACAGTTGCTTATAAAGGCATTTAGGGAATCATTAAAATTCCTTATTACATAGGAGGGCCCAACAAACAGGTCTTGCCATGCAGGAACCCAATATACATTAATTAAAATGGTTTGCTTCTCTATGCAGAGAAGCCATAGCTTCTGGAGAGAAACTAGGTTATCACCAGTGTTGCTTAACTGAAACTTTAGAGGATGTGGTCTAGTGTCTCAGACAGCCTCTTCAGTACATTGTTTTTGTCTTCTGAAAAGTCTCTGCCATTTCTCAGAAAGGGCCCACTCCCAGCAATGCCCAATGTAAGTGGCCATTTTATTTTACTTAGCCTAATTTCTAATCATCTGTGCATGTTTTAAGGGGAAAAAGTTATTAAAATTTAACTGGGACTTTCTTATAAGTTCTGATATTCTTTCTTTTTAAAAAATTGGACCATAAAAGTAGTGCACTTCATTTATGTTCTCATTCTTTCACTCTCATACTCCCTTTGCCTTTAAAACAATGTAATATACACCTGTAAACTCTCCACACAAAACAAAAAGTAGATTCTTCACATTACCAACAATTACAATTTCAAAGACATATGGTATCAAATCCCTATGTTTAATTTCTATCAATTCTTTCCATTTCACATTTTTTTCTTCTTCATTTCTTATCCCATTTTGTTCTTATTATCTTCCTCAATTGTAATCCCAAATGGTTTTGTCTTTGCATTATTTTCCTTACTGTCAGCAAAGAATGAAGTTGGAACACTGGGATTTAAATTGAGATTTCCTTAAATTTTTATTTCACTTAAAAGGTTTATTACAATGTAGATTCAGGTACTCAACAGGTATTCTGAGTCAATAAGTCTGGGGAAGATAGAGATATTTGCATTTCTAGTAGACAACCAGGTTATGCTGTTATTGACTATTTTAGTAGCACTAGTATAAAACTTATGTAGGTCAGATGATTCTTAATTCTGTAATTTTTCATTTATGTTCCATTAATTTTAACATTTTTCCTTTGGACTAATTTTCTCAAGGCTATGATGATTGGAAATATATTTTGTGCTGAGTTATGACTCTTAATATCCTTTCAAATAACCTAATTTAGTTCTTCCAGAATTTTTCTGGGTAGTCTTTAATAGGAGGCCAAGATAGATGAACTACTAGAGCTACACTGAACATTATTTGCTTGGTATTTGTCTGTGATCATAGTTCCTTCAATCTAAAAAGCCAGTCATTGTAAGATGTGCCATTATTTTACAAATCACAAAGAAAATGGCTGCTAATTAAACTATGCCACAATGCTAAGAAACAACCAATTTCAAGATAAATATCTTTTTGGAAATGTTAAAATGAGAATTCTATAAGGAATTTCTCTTTATAGAATCTCATATAAAGATTATATAAAGGTACAAGTTTTAAATATTTTTAGATTCTTTCCTTATCTTTCATTCTCTCCATAGAGATTAAGTGAATTATCTGGTTGTAGAGTTTAAGAGATCTAGACATGAAAAATTCAGCACCTCCCATTTTAACCTCTTTTCTAAAGCCAACTTAAATACATGCTCTAGTGTGTTTGATTCTCCATGCACTACATTTCCTAGATCTACCAGTCTTATTTGGAGGGATGTGAGATTGTGTAACTGCCCATGGGTAGATTGGTAAAAGTAAATTTGACATTCATTTTTAACAAATCCATTCCTGGTATAAATATAAGGTCAATCCTGCAATCTAATTTTTAGTGTGTGTGTGATTTTTCTATGTCTCATCTTTCCAATTTTCCAATTCCATGTAACTAACCCAAATTCTGAGTTGATTATTCTATTATGTACCTGATAGTTTAGGTTTAATTTATCAATATTTATACAATAATTATATATCAAATATCTCAAAAAACAGCAATTCCATTCAAAGGTGTACACTAAGAGAAATTCTTTCATGTGTATACCAGGAAACTTGCCAGAGAAAGTCTATATCTTTACTGTTCCCTGAACAAAACCTGGTTAGGAAGAAGGACCAATGTCCTTTAATAGGAGAGAGGATGAAATCAACTATGATACATCACAGTATGGGATATTTCACAAAATAAAATAAATAAACAACAACAATGTTCACAAGCATGGCTGCATCTTAGCAATATAATATTCAGAGGAACAAAAAGGGTCAAAAGACTGTCTAGATCATGGTTATATTTTATAAAGTGAAAACATCAATATAGATAGATATGTATTGATAAAATAAAAATATATAAATGTAAGTAATGGAATACCCAAATTAGAATTTAGGTAGGTTGTATTGAATTTATGGATTGGAAAGATAGGATACAGGAAAATCACATAAACCCTGTAAAGTAGATTCAAACATGGCCTTATATTTACATTAACAATGGATTTATTAACAATGAATTTTAAAATTGAATTTACCCATTCAGCCACAGGCAGAGCTGTATAACCTATCCAATTGTACTGGAGTGTCTATGGAATGCAGACCATGGAGCGGCAAGCACTGTAGAAAATATGCATTAAATGGCAACTGGATTACAGAAAGAGGGTGAAAGTGGAGACACTAAACTTTTCATTTCCAGATCCCCTATCAAATTTACAATCAGATAATTCACTCAACCTCTATGGAGAGAACTAAAAGATGACGCATGAAACAAAGTGTTTATGGAAAATGGTATCTTTTAGAAAGTGGAGGTGTGGGAAAGATGATTTTCTAATTTACAAAATCAATTCAATATATTGAACTACCCTGAGAAAGGGAAAATATAATCATACTGATAGGCTAAAAAAATTACAGCTCTAATTTCTTTTATTTTCAGGAGGTAAATAAAATGATGTTAGGGATGAAATAAAGGAGTGGACAAAGATATACCTGACTTTAACAAATTCTGAGATGAATATTTTTTCTCATTTTAATATCTCTGAAATAAGTTTATATGGTATCTTAAAATTAGTTATTTCTTACCATATTGGCATAGTTTATTAAATAGCAAATGTCTTTTTTAGAGATACATAGAATAATGACACAACAATGGCTTACTCCTTAGATTGACAGAATTATTATTTAAATTAAAAGAAGTTCAGTGCAGCCCTAGTAATATATTGGATTAGCATTTCTTTTAAAATTATCCCCAAAATTCTGGCAAAAACAAATTAGGTTTTTTGAAAGGAAAAAAAGAGCCATAATCCAATATAAAACTTGTCTGCTCATCATAGCCACAAGGAAATTAATTCAAAGGAAAAATGTTAAAATTAGTGGAATATATATGAAAGATTACTGCAGAATACAGAATCATCTGACCTATATATATTTTCTACTAGTGCTTCTCAATGAAGCCTGTTAGAAATGCAAATTACCTTGGCACCCCAGGCCTACTATATCAGAATTACTGGAAGTGGGCTGCTTTAATGTACATAGTAAAGAACTCTTTAAGTGATTTCTAGGCCTGCTTTAAAAAGCACAGGGAACTGCAATTTAAATTCCGGTCCTCAAACATCATTCCTTGCAGTCAGAGAGGAAAGTAATGGAAGGACAGAAAGGTTTGAGATTATGACTGGGGAAGTTCTAAGAGAGAAAAGAGTGGGATGTAGCATGGAAAAGAAAAATGAGGATTTGGATGGGGCAGAAATGAGAAAAATTAAACATGGGTTGGCTGTCCTATGCCCCTGTAGTGTTGATAGTTAAACAATTCCAAGAACCTATGCAGAATCTAGTTTGTGTTTTGGGTGGAGAGCTCACAGGAGACTTGTATGTTATTCCACAGAAAGAGATTGTGAGCAGAGAAAAAAGAGGGAAGTTCATGATGGAAGAGTTTGTTACATTTGAGTCAAAGATGGCCCTGTGTTGGTACTATGTGTTGTTCAGTCCTTCACAGCAGCTTGGGGGCACTTCAGCACACCAAAAAGCCTACCCTGATGTGGAACTCAAATCCTTGCAAGTTCAGTTAGTTTAAAAACAGTCCAAATAAGTGTTTCTTATCCATTTAGAGCAGATCTGTTTTGCATACCCAGGAAAACTGCTTCTATGATCTGTTAGCCATAGAAAATGTAACATACTGTTGTTATAAGTTCTGAGCCTAGGAAATCTCTGACCCAGAGACACCCCAATGTGCTGATCCTGAGACATTGCTTTGAAAGCTAAGCTTTCACTCCCATGTCCCTCTTTCCCTTCTGATGGTCCCTTGCAGCATCTGGAAGATCCAGTGTTGGGAAGAATTGTCCATCCTTGGCAGCCTATTCAAGTGCCATGAAATAAATTTTCTGTGTTAGTACCAGTTAATGGTCAAATGTCTGAATCAGCTCTGAAAATGTCAAAAGTGAGTGCACCACAGTCTTGAATTGAGGATTATGATTAATCTGCAATGCAGGGCTGTGCATCAGAGGTCCAATTCAAAAAGAAAATCAGAACTCATAAAAAGTCACTGTCAACTTTTTATAAAAATTTTCCCAAAAAAAACCACATACAAATCAGTAGAAAATTAGGTAATGGAGTGTATTTGGCAATGGAGAATTTGGCAGAAAACATGGTAAAACTTAAGGGCAAAAGCATTAAAGTGAAACAGATATGTTTTCAATAGAATTTCCCCCTTCTTATTATATCATGTGCAACTTTGGAGGAAACTGCATTTTTACAGTAATTTAAAGGACAATAGAATTATGTGAATTAATTTATAATGCAAATATTCTTGGAAACCAAAATTTTAACACCGGGTAGTGTATGACACACACACAAACCAAAATTGCAGAAGTTGGGGATGAATATTACCAAAAGAGAGAATTTGGGTAATGTGTAACAATATGAAGTTAGAAATAAATAAGTTCATATCCCCAAAGAGAATGTCTACAATGGTAAATGAAATTTCATTATGTAGATACAAAATGAGAACCAAAGCTGTCCCAAGAGATCCGACCCAGCCAGCCTGGGGTAAGAAAGGGAGTAGCCATGACCCAGAGTCTTCTGAATTCAGGGCAGCTGTCATCCAAGGCCCTGGCACTTTGTGTGTGAAATTCTGGGCCTGCCCTTCACAGTGGGGAAAATCCTGCTCCATCACATCTGTCTTGACCAGGAGACAGAGTATGTGGGATTCAGAAGCCACCAGCTAGAGCATTTTTGTGCTCTTCTTGCTCTTAAGGCAGTTCTAAAGGTAGGCAAAAACTGGGTGGGGACATTAATCCTAGCAGAAAATTTCTTGAGAAGGCAATACCTGATGATATTAACCTAAAAATTCAAGAGTCTTGGACCAAACTATCATAGTTAAGCTGTATGGGTGATAGATTGTATGGGGTTAAAAGAAAAAGTACATATGGACCTAGAGAAGGAAAGTTAATTTGTGGGAAAATCCTACTGCTAGTGAGGGGGCAGAGAGGGAAACCTCAGTCTCCAAGCAGGGGAATGCTTGGGGGATGCATAAAATTATATTTGGGATGTGGCCAAGCAGGGATAGTTGCCCTATTCTTAATTTGGATTTTCACTCTTCCAGTTTGTCCCTTACTGCCAAACTGCTATTTTCATAGGTCCTCATAATATGTGTGCAGGTGTGTAACTGCAAGAAACTAGGGTCTCAGGCTCCAAAAGCAAACTGGGTTAAAGAGCAATTACACTCCTTTCTTGATAAGTGACCCTCAGAAAGTTACCTAGGCTTCATTTTATCATCTCTTTAGTGGAAGCCAAATTAGCTCTCATCTATGAAGGTAGTTTTTATGAAAATATTTGATAATAAACATTAATATTTAGATAATAATGCTTATTTTCACTATTATTGATATTATCTTGGATGGAAACATAACCTAAATGAGAAAAATGTAAAATGGATTCTTTTTAGGAGCATTCTTTCTGCATGTAGATCGTTATCTTCCTTCTCATTGCATGCCCATGGTGAAATTGCATTGTAATACATAATTCTCATCTGTGAAAACATTCCATTGACAAAAACAACAATGGATAAAAATATAGACATCCTTGATCAGATATTTATCTTTATTGTAATAAAATCAGATTAATCCTAACATTTAGCAGTGTTAGTATCTTCCTGTGTTTCAGGTGCAGTGATGGCAGCCACAAACCCAATGATGCAGAACTGGCTGCAGCATTCACAGACCTTCATTATAGGAAGAGAAAATACAGTCAAGAGACCATCAGGATGCAGCCAGCTCCATGAATCCTGCAGTAGCAGAATTGATACCCAGAAAGAAATGTTTTGAATGTGATGGCTCCCTTTAGAGACAAAATTTATTTGTTGTTTTTCTTTGTACTCTTTTTTTTCTTGAACTTAGGAGAAAAATGCAATATTAGAACTATGAATGACAAATAATGAAACAAAAAAAAATGACAAAGTAGTATTGAAGACAAAAGATTAGAAACACAATTTAGATGAAAAGTTTATGAGAGAAACAAGGCAATCACACAGCTGGGTGGAAGATTGGGATAAAAGTTTAAAAAGATAGAAATGCTCTGTCTGGGTAGTTAGAAGTGGGGAACAAATGCAGAATTCTTTGAGCTCAAAGTTACAGCTGAATTCCAAGGAGAGATGAGGGGCTGTTAGCCTTTGTTGTTGGTGCACCAGAAAGAAGCCTCTATGATGATAACCAGTAATAGGTCAGTCTGCAAATGAACAGCATCACCCATCTACAAGGTACAGGGAAAAGAGAGCTGATAAACAGCCCAAACCAAAGAAGCATCAGCATTCTCACTATTAGAATGCATTTGTTGGAAAAATCTTTCCATCAATTATCTAATCCTCTTATATTCTGAAAGAGTTGTGGAGAGTGGTTGCCTCAGCATATTTATAATTCAGCATATGCTGAATTTGGCTTTGGGAACTCAAAGTAGTTTTGTAAAATTTGTGTCTGTGTGTGTATTTTCTCACACACAGATATTATAAATATACAATTATGTACATTCATATTTTAATCAATTATATTGATACATATTAATAAATCATACAATCCATCCAAAGTA